>JAKCPI010028774.1:0-57165 GCA_023213315.1 Euborellia annulipes | reverse complement strand
TTGAGGTCCCCTGAGTAAAAAAAAGTCGGTCCCGCAAATTGGTTTGTGTGTGTGTGTGTGTGGACATTTTTGTCCATGAAGGAAATGAACTAGGAGGTTGAAATTTTCTACTTAAGTTAGGCTTAAGAAATGGAACTTGAGAAATGGAACTTATTCGATATCTTAAATATCTTCTACCTTTTAAGTTTAATGATATTAAGCCTTCTCAAATTTTGTATCGTATAACTCGAAAAATAATTGAGATACAAAAATAACAAAAGTAGATTCTTAATCAGTGGTGTAGTGAGCTTAACTCGCGCCCGGGGCACAATATCTTTTTAGCGCCCCCCCCCCCCGCATTCGAAAACCATAACATTATACAGGGGCGTATATAGAAATTTTTTTGAGAGAGCCCGAACTCAAAAATTTTCTTGCCTGCGGAAAATTTTTTGCCCTGCTGTTAAAATCATTTTACCTTTTTTTTAGGGAGGCTAAGTTTTAATTTTTTTCCCGGACATTAAAATTATTTTTTGTTTTGCGTATTTGTTTGGCGCCCCTTTGTGAGTAGCGCCCGGGGCATGATGACCCCCTTGCACCCCTCTCGCTAGGCCACTGGCTTGCGGATTGGAGGGAGTGATACGTTGGACTCTTCCGAAAGAGATGGAGATCAAGTGTTCAAATTCAACTGTGTAAAGAAGAGCAAACAAATTAATGTTTTAGTTAATGATCAACTTTTAAAGTTGGATTGGGATCCGGGCATGGGCGTAGCCAGCGAGGGGCAGGGGGGCAGGTGCCCCCCCTAGAAGCAACAAAAAAAAAAAAATTAAATGTTTATAAAGTGATTAAACGAAACAAAATTGGTGGATGGCGACGGGGAATGATTCTTTTTGTTAGGACTCGAGGGTTTTTAGGCCTTTAATTCGAAAGCTTTACCTCTCTATATAAAAAATAGCTATGTCACAATTTGGACGACCATGATCTGCCCCCCCCCCTGGACGACCATGATCTGACTATGCCCCCCCCCCCCCCCTAGATTTGATCCTGGGTACGCCCATGGATCCGGGGTCATGCCGTACACTTATCAATACGGAGGTTTGGAACCAGATAGGTTCTCTACATTTATCTAAAGGCTCTCTTCTGCGAGCCCATAGAAATAATACAACAAAGTGTGAATGTTTAAAAAAAGCCCTCGGGCTTGGCGTAGGTGGTAACGCGTCTGCCTTGTATACCAAGGTTCGAGGGTTCGGCTCCCTGGCAGTCCGATGATTTTATTTAAGCTTAAATAAGAATGCTTGGATCCCAATATATATATTTTGATAATAACGGTTATCGTAAAAAGTCTTATATGGCCTAAGTTGCCGAAGACTGAATGGAAAAAAAAAACCTTTGTCTTATTGTTTATATACTTTATAGGCCTATATAAATAAGACTTTACTCAAGATGTTTTTATATTTTCCGAAAAAAATTTTTACAGAAGAATAATATATCAGGTGGGGTGGCAAAAGGGGAGAACCGGTGAAGAATGGAGCCACTTTCGAATGACGTCACATTGCGTCTCTAGCGCCAACTGGTGTCTGTTATTGCAGTTGTGACGAGTTTGACAGGCTTTCTCATCTATAATATCTATGGACATCACTTATATCTTTCATTCTTTGATTTAAAAATAAATTTCGTTTTTATTGAATATATTAATTATTATTTAGATATCAATATCAATTATATTTTTAAGTTTTGTTTATGATGTCACGAAAATCAAAAAGAAAAAGCATATCTTCCCGATATCAGAAATTTAATTTTTTTCATTAACCGGCTTAAATGTAAATATTTTTATCCTTTTCATTATAAAAATACATTATAAAAAATAAACACTTTTTCGTTCCTTTTTATTTTGTATTTCAGGATAATGAAGAAAATTTTAAATTATGTGAAAGTTATGCTCTCCAATGTCTAATTGATCATACCTATTTAGATGTCAATCAAAAACATGTTGAAAATACCTTGAGAAACATAATTGAAAAATTTAAAATTCAAGCTCATCATTCTTTATCAGAAAAACTGAATTTAGCATTAACGACTTATTTAGAAAATGAAATATGCCCAAGTCAAGTATGTTTACTTATTTAACAATTAATTTAAAATAATGACATTTACAAGTGACAGTTTCTTTTCTGTTTTAATAATAAAATGCAACTCAATGTCAAGGGACTTAATATTCAAGAGATACTTAAGAAATAAACTTTCTTAATTAATTTCTGTTTAAAGATAAAAATTCCCCTGACTCATGTCAAAAACAGCTTCATATGCAACTTTAATTTTATCTTCTATCATTAATTTATTTTCGAGAGATTCTCAATCCAAATGTGATGAGTTATGAAATTGGCTAATATGATTGACATGTTTCTTATTTTATTTTAGACAATAATGAAATGGAATTTTTTATCACTAGTTTTGCATTTATCCGAAGCTCCAACATCTTTAGAACGAATTCAGAAACTTGAAGTTCAAGAACAAGTTCTTCCAAATAACGAAGAACAATTTGATTGGATAAGTTATTTAAGAGAAGGTGATGAAAAATTCCTGCCAATATACACCCAAGATTCTGATACGGTAATTTCAATTTTAAAAATGTATATACAATCCTTAAGGGATGCTGAAATTATTGAGTTTATTCGCACTTATCCTAGACCTATTGGTATTCTCGTATCTTAGAAAATTCAAAGAGAGTTGTCTGCACAGGTTCGGTTCTCGCCTTGTTCAGTGGAAAAATCGTCAACACGAATATTTTTTATTAAAATTAAAGACATATTTGTTTTATGTTGTTACTATATATACTTTTATTATCAGCACAATACTTTTAATTAATAAACCCCACTTTCTCCGTTTATAGATAAAAATGAATAAACTATTCTCCCATATTTTTACAGATATACTCAGGCACTCATTCTACCCCCTCTCCCCTCCCAAACACAAATATTTTTAAATTCCGATACCTGACTTCAATCCCACTCTCCCAAAGACACTTTTTTTATCTAAATATTTCGGTATTAACACCCGAGGCCTGACCCTTTCATTTTACTAAAAATCATATCCTAATATATAATTTTTACTTTCCCTTATATATTATATAAGAAATTTTCAATTATTCGAATTTTGATATCTCTTTACCCCTGACCATCACATTCTGTGGGTGGTATAAAGAATTTGAGGTGAAATTTTATATTTAGTAACACCCCCGACCGGAAAATACTTTTAATCAAAATCCCAAAGATATATACTTTACTGATGACTTTTTCAGTTTTTTTCGATTTTCTCAAAATTTCTCCAACGATTTTTTTTAAAATTCAAAATCAATTATTTTTAGATCTCTTTAAAATTATATTCTCATTTTCGATTGAAATCTTCTACACTTTCTTTGTATTTCAAGGGAAGGATAGGAGAAATGGTATGGTAACAAAATATAAATATTTTCCCATACTTATAAATTTTACATCTTGATTCAATTGACCCTACTTCGGACTAAATACATTCGCATCTGGTGACACAAGTCACAACTTTCGATTACCGAAAGAGATTGTTCACACACCAATTTTTTATTATTTTTATTTCTCCACTTTTTCAACAAATATAATTTCCATTGTTTCTATAAATTCCCCCCCCCCCCCCCCCCCCCCCCCCCCCCCCACTTCCATTTTTTTTTAAACACCCAATTTTAAAATTTCAAACACAACCCTAAAAAGCCCAGGATTTAAATTACATCTGAGGCAGAGCACAGGCAGAAAAATTCTATTTGTCTTTCTCTGCAATTAGTCGGTTAAAATTTGAACACAATCTGCTTTATTTTATCGGAGAATTCGTGAAGAAGGACTGACTTATCCAGCCATTTTCACTTAGCCGTGTTTTTCGAGGAGACTCGAAGGATGATCGAAATTGAATTGTTTGGATTGTCAATCTCTCTTCTTCAATGGCTGTCAGAAGTCCTTGATATCAAAATCAGTTTGCAGTCTTTTTTTTTAACGTTTGTGTGGCCTGATTTGAACTTTTTAAACCGAGATGATTGTTTCTTCAATGAAAAGCTCGTTCAGATAGCGATTTTCATATTTTTTCAAAGTGCTAAAGCATAATAATTAAAAACCGAACGAATATTCGATTTCGGCCAAAAAGTAGCCGAAACTTTCGGCCGGCCGAAACCTGAGTCTGAAAAGATGGGATGAGAATCGCATGCAAAAAAAAAGGTCAAATGATTTGCACTTGAGGGAGAAAAAATTTTTTATAGGAAATACAAGTTTCGGTTACGGTTTCGGCCGAAACTAAGATTGAGGCCGAATATTCGGTTTCGGTTTCGGCTGAAAATATTGTTTCGGTCGGACCCTAATAATAATGTTGAACATTAATAACATATAAATACAAAATGGTCGTAAATTTTGCACTAAACTAATCGATTTCACAAATATCTATTCTTTTCTTCTTTAACCGATTTCTGATATATTTAGTAGTTTAGTCCAATATATATATTAACCTAACTGCGTTATCAATTAATTCCTTCTACAAGTTTACAATCCCTTTGGCTTCCATACCTCTATGTTTTTTTTTTCCATTCCTTTTTCTTTGCACAAAATTTAGACAATCTCCTCCAGTTCCACTGTCATTTATATTCCGAATTGTGAACCAGTTGGGAAAGGTGCCAATGAACTCAATAACTCTGATTTCAAAATGATTCACTAAATATCCAATTGAAATATGTTCTTTTTTCATCATATCAGGATATGTCTGATACCGAGAATGAATTTGAAACAAGTTCCAAAGAAAATATTGATGACACAGATTCTTCCGAAAATAAAAATGAAATTACATCTTATTTGAGAGAAAAAAAGAATTACTGAGTAATTATATCAAAGATTACATAGAATTGAAAAATTCTTTAAAGGTACAAACAGAAGATTGTTGGTGGAATCGAAATGATGTCTTCTGCCATCCAAAATCAACTTACTCATCAGCTCATCTCGCCGATCAATGGTATTTCACCCTTTTTTTGAATATCTATATTTTGTATATCAATTTTTTCTAATTATATTTGAATAATTTAGGAATCTCTGCCTTCAAAATCTGCTCGGAGAGGAGAAGCCTATAATAAATTCAATATCTGAATTTAAAGTGATGCGAGAAATTCTTTGGATTCTCCAGCATCCTTATTATAATTATCTCTTTCAGAGAAGTTACGATACGAGTATTCAATTAAGACAAAATGTGACCATTCCTAGTTTGACTGATGTAAGTCTGAAATTGTTTGTTTTTACCTTGGAGTCATATACGGTTATTGAAGACATTATATAATCATTTTTCTTGTCTAGATCAGTGTTTCTCGGCCTTTTTATCACTGAGAATCAGTAAAATATCAAAAGCTTTTTTAGATATCAGCGATTCTCAAATATTTCACTCCCCCCGCCTTTTTTTTACTTGACAATTCTGCGCCCCTGCATTGAAAGATAAGAATAACCCTAACAACTAACAGGGTGGGTTTGACTCCAAAAATCTGATGTGACAAGCACAGAATACAACATTCGATTACCGAAGGGAAGAGAAAGTATCTAGCAGTTTCAGTTTATGTATGCTGTGCTGTGCGACCATAACACCAAATTTTTTTTTATGTGAAAAATAAATGAGTAACTGCAAAACTCACATTCTAAACTTTAACAACAAACAAAACAGACTTTAATTAAAATTTATTTGAAATTTTTCATAAATAAATATCTTTTGACATGAGATAAATTTCTAGGAGAAAGTGTTAGAAAGAGAGAGCATAATTTTATTTTTGTGAATGAGTTTTGCAGTTAGAGACTATTCATCTGTCATCTAATAATTTATTTAGATACCGCTAATTTTAATTACTTTTGTATAATATTTGTTCAATAATGAGCATGTTTCTTTTTTTTTTAGTTCACCCTACATAATTTTTTAGAAGAATTATTGCCATATATAAAAATGCGAAATCATTTTCAAAATTTTAAAGAGAAATTATATTCAAAAAGTGCATCTCCACGAATGTACCGTGCTTATGAATTAGCTTTAAAAAATCACCTTTTAGAAATTGATTTGAAAATTATAAAAATAGAAAAGAAAGTAGCAAAGCAAGGTAATAGTTAAATAAATCAAATGTTTTTACAATAATTATTATGATTATTACATTTTTTAGATAGTATTTGTACATTACTCTCCCTCTGGAAATATTTGAAACCTATATTAATAGATCTTAAAATTCTTTATGATTTACATAATCGAGCTATTATTGATTGGGAAAATTTTCCTAATTGGCTATGCGCTTCCAAGTGAGGATTAAATCCTTTCTTCTTATCATTGGACTATAATTAAATAATACTTTGTTTCTTTTTCAGGCTACTATCATCGTTATATCATTCAATACAAAATTTCCATGAAAGGCGACAAGTCACTCTTGCCCTTGATCTCTTTCTACATTCCTTCTCTGTTTATATGGAACTTGTTGATGGATGGCTAACTTATGGAAAACTTATTGATCCACATCATGAATTTGTAATTAAAAAGTATGCAATATTTATATATCTTTTTTAATACAATCACGAATTATGCCTTTTTGCCTGGCCGTGGGAGAACGTTTTCCACTTTTCTCCCCCGAATGAAACTTTTGCAGAACTCAGATCCCTAAATCGCTTAGCCATTTGCCTTTTCCTCCGCGGTAATTATTTATATAACTAATTATAAAAATCTGGTGTGACTGTCGCACAGCACACAACTTTCTCTTACCTTCGGTAATCGAAAGTTGTGTACTGTGCTTGTCACACCAGATTTTTTGTGTCGACATGTATTTAGTTCCCGGCAGTAGGGAATATTTGAATTCAGATGTAAAATTCATAAGTATGGGAAAATATTTATATTTTGTTACCATGGCAACCATTTCTCCTATCTTTTCTATGGAGTGCAAGAGTAAAGTGGTCTTCAAACAATTTTGAGGGCAAAACGAGAATATACATTTGAAAGAGCATCTAAAAAATAATTGATTTTTGGAATTTTAATCAAAATCGTTAGAGCGAATTTTGAGAAAATCGAAAAAAACTGAAAAAGTACATCAGTAAAGTACTAGTACCCTTTGGCCGATTTTGATTAAAAGCTTATTTTTCCGGTCCCGGGGGTGTTTAACTTATATATAAAATTTCAGCCTCATAGCTCAATTCCTTCATGCTTAAAAGTGAACACAGACACACCCACCCACACACCCACCCACAGACAGACCATGTCGCGAAAACCACTTTTTTGGATTCAGGGGACCTCAAAACGTGAAGATCCATCAAAATCTCGACATCGAATTTTTGACATGAAACCAATACTTTCTCTCTATATATATATTACATATATACATAGGTAAGAGAAAGTAAAATTCAATGTAAAAATTTTCATTGTTTAATCACAAACAACTAGACCAGAATTTAATATAATTGTTGCTTATTTAAGAGATAACTTGTTGAGAAGATTAGGAGGTGTAGGGCTTGAATTAAAAGAAAAATTTCCTGTTTTTTCTCTTTATTGGAATTCTTAAGCCCAGTATTATGATTTTGGTTAAAATTAACCATTATCAAGGGCTCAGATTCCAGGAATGTTTCGGGATGGATAATCTCTATACAGGGTGCGGCAAAAAAACCGATTTAATTTAAATTACGAATAACTCAAAAATAGATCGGTTTTTTTGCCGCATTCTGTATATATAGATCGTACCGGGTCTGAATTTTTATAAACAACCTCTCAGATGTTTCAAAAACAAGGTATAGAATCAACATCTGAGAGGTTGTTTATAAAAATATCATACTCATCCGGTCCGATCTACATATACCAGGTCTGTGCATCGAAAACCGGCCTTTTTTTGAGTGAAAACAAAGGTTTCTCAAAGAACAACAATAGAAGGTGTTTTATTCAAAGTAGTCGCTCTGTTTAGCGACATACTGGGCCCATCTTTTTAGGCAAAGCCCAGATCCCTGCTCGGTAAAAATCTCGGGTTTTTTGGTCAAAAAAATTTTTCACCCAATTTTCGACTTCTTCGAACTTTTCGAATCCCCAGGGGCTTGAGGGCTTTTTCGAGGAGACTGAACAGATGGTAATCGGAAGGGGCCAGGTCTGGAGAATATGCGGGGTGGGGTAAGGTTTCCCACTGAAACTCCTGGATGGTATTTTTTCCACCAGCGAGGTGTGTGATGGAGCGTTATCGTGCAACAATATCAGTTTGTTGTGCCGTTCGAGCCAAATTGGGCCTCCCATGCTAGAGGCCTGGAAATGGTAGAATGATCCACCTGAAGTTGTTCTGCGAGTTCTTCTTGCGTTTGCGTGTCATCCTGCTCCAGCAAGGCCAGCAGTTCGGCGTCTTCGAACTTTTTTGGGGCATTTTCACTCTTTTTGTTGTCAAGGTCGAAATATCCACTTCGGAACTTTTTGA
This sequence comes from Euborellia annulipes, assembly GCA_023213315.1. Lineage (NCBI taxonomy): Eukaryota > Metazoa > Arthropoda > Insecta > Dermaptera > Anisolabididae > Euborellia > Euborellia annulipes. The sequence goes on along the minus strand of JAKCPI010028774.1, from coordinate 48,731 downwards.
ACCATTCTTTGCACTCTGTTATGCTAAGAACATGTTCACGGTAAGAGGAAACCAGCGTTTCGTGTGCTTCTCGGGTGTTCTTGTTCACATTAAAGCAGTACAAAATAATCTCCCGCAAATGGCGCTTACTGGGCAAGAAATTCGACATTTTCAAAGGCTCACAGAAAACTGTTATCACGCCGAAAATTCAAAACACCAATGAAAACAACAAGTTTGAGGGCCAAAAAACACAGTGCAACCAACTCGAGCCCAATCTGCAAGCATGGCGGCCAACAGCGTAATGTTTTGAAAAAGGCCGGTTTTCGATGCACAGACCTGGTATAAGGAATCAAATTTCTTGGCTGCCTCTGACTCTACACATCCTTTAATAAAAATCTACTGCCACAACTTTCATCAATATAGCCTAATTAATATTAATAAGTTAAAGAAAGAAAGTAGTTATTGCTCTCTCGTTATAGTAATGGAGAAGAGGATTCAACCCAGAGAGAAGCCCTTTGGACTCAATTCTTCACTGTTGAACCGTATGAAAGCTCTTTACGTGATCTCGGAGAAACTCCTTTACCTCTCTTACCTGAGCTTACAAATCGTGTCTTACATGCCGCTAATAGCGTTCAATTATTATTACGTCTTGACAGGCTTCGAGAAACGGTGCGATGCCCGCGTAAGTAAATTAATTATTGTTGTGGTGGTGGTGTGCATGTGTGTGACTGATTTAACGATATTTTAATTTATTTTCACAATGCATGTTTAATAATTAATAAAATTAAATGTAATAAATAGTTAATTAATGTTTGATATTGCTCTCTTTAATTTATTATAAAGGGGCCTATACATGAGCAATAAAAAATGCACATTGTCGGGCAATGTTTCACAAAATATTGCCCGGCAATAGTTCCTGGGCAATGTATAGGCAATGTTTTGGCATCAGTGTTGCCCGGCAATATTGCCTTATTTTCGCTCAGTCAGCGATATCGCCGGCATCATGGATATATTGCCGAGCCATACGAACACACCTGGCAATATTTGCTCAATATTGATCAATATTGCCGGCCACACATTGCCGTAAAATATTGCTCGTGTACAGGCCCCTTAAATAAAATATATTTTTGCATGCCTTTAATTAATTTGTGTTCATTTTTCGTGCTCTGCCGCTTTTTTACTCAACAATTGTGATGCTGAAAGTGAAAAGGGCGGCGAAGTAAAATTATCGGTACGTGGGCATTTTAGTCGAATTAGGTCAAAAATTTCGATTCTTCAATATTTCCTATACAGGATTATAATAATTTTAGCCATGAGAATCCGATAAATATTTCAAAATAAAAGAGTTAGTAGCCTTAAATAAAGTAAATAAATCGTTTTCCATTGTGTTTAAATGCCTTTTCCTTCTTTTTTTTATATCTATAACTTTGAAAGTCCAACTTTTTTAGTTTTTGAGATAACATCGTGGTTTTGGTCTTAAAATGTTCAGGAAATTATCCTCTACAATAAAATATCAATAACTCAATTTGTGAAATTTCCAACAAGTTATCCGTTTCAATTTCCGCATCACAATTATATTACAAACGCTTCAGTTAGGATATAATTTTAAACAGATGTCTAACGCTCCGCGTTTCGAGCCCCGGTGGCGCATGAAAAATGTTTGCTCTGCCGGGAGCACTGATTGATTTAGAAAATACTGATTGTTTTTAAACATTGCTTTATACGATTTGATTATACATTCGTATAAATTCTTATTTATTAAATATTTCTTTTTAAAACATAATAAAATCCTTTCTTTTTTTAGAATCTTTATTTGCAGAATATTTAAGTTATTTGGACCAAGAACCTGAAATATTCACTTCTGATAAAACTTCATCATCTACTTCAACACAATCTACAACGAGTGCTTCTACACAAATGGAATCAAGTCAATTTAGTCGTTCTTGTCAAGCTTTCCAAGAGGTCAATTCTTTTGATGAAATTCAATTAGGGTTATTGAAAGATCTTAACGATCCATTTCTTGAAAAAGCTTTTGAATCCTATCTACCAGGACTCCGTGTTTCCCTTTCGTCAAATTCGATAATTTCCTCAACGCAGAAGAGCGAAGATGATATGAAAACAATTATAAAAAGGTTTCTTTTTTTTTATCATCTCAATTATTTTTTTTTTTTTTATTCCTTAATTTTTTTCTAATTTTCAAGGATAAGCGAACGAACTGAATGTTCTCGTTTATTGGATCGAGCATTTATGATGTTATTTGATAAAACATTGAATAAATCCTACGGGCCAGTTAAACGTATAATTCTCGTAGAATATCGCCTCCCTCTGCATCTAGAAACGCTCAGAGCTGTTTATCTCCTGGAAGCTGGCGATTTGATGCATGAGTTTTATACACGGTTGTTTAAACAGGTAATCGATTAATTAATCGGTAATTCTTTTTTACATTATACATATATAAAATAATTCAGCCAGGGGGGGGGGGGGGCAGTGGGTGCATTTGCCCCGGGCGGCAGATATTAGAGGGGCGGCAATTAAAGAAAGATTTACTAAAAAAAGGGTAAAATGATATGAATTTTATATTAAAAATTTTAAGGAGTGGGCGGCAAATTAAATTTTGCCCCCCCCCCTAAAAAATCTCCTAGTTCCGGCCCTGATGTAAAATTTATATAAATAATTGAAAATTGTTAAACGTTAAAATGTAAACCCTTCCAGGTACAAACCCGACACTGAGAAAGACAAGCTGGAAGCTGTCGAAACCTGCATTGGTTTGTTAAACCTTTTAAAATAAATATAATTTTTTGAGAAAAATGTATTTTTTATTTGTGTATTGAAAAGGCCTAAACCTCGTTAGTGATTAAAAATAATTTTTTTTTTCAAATCTCGGGGGGGGGGGGTAATTACCCCCTTGTATCCGCCCTTGTGTCGTTGATAGATTAGGCAAAAAGAAAAATCAAAATATTTTGTTTTAAAGCTAACTTTTTTCTCGACTCGAATGTCGTCCCTAAATAAATAGAATTTTTTAAATATTATCTTTAAATAAATTCGTTTTGATTAAATCAACCCAATGATTGAATTGTTTCAGATAGAAGACAACCAACCCTGGGCTTTTGGATTTAAATTATCTATGGAACTTCAAGCCTGTATTGATTCAAGATACTCAAAATATAGCGGATGTTTTTCATTTGAAATTGATCCAGAGGTTGAACCTTTTAACGGAGATGTTTTAGCTTCCATTGATACCATTAGGCTTAAGTATGTTTTATTGCTACGAATCAATAAAATCGAAGCGTGCTCTATCTGCACTCAACTGGCTGCAGCATGTATCAATCAAATATAAAATAATTCTTTGTTATTCCCTTCTTTCCAGTTATTTATTAGAATGGCCAGTGACTATTATAATAACAGAGAACAATTTAAGGATGTATAATGAAGTATTTCGATTTATCCTTAAAATTAAATGGGCTTTATGGAGTTTGGAACAATTACGATTTAAAAGTGAGTTATTAAATGCTTTTATTTTTTTATATAAATATTTTTATAATTCACTATATGCTCGTCTATCTCACAAGCTCTATTTGAGCAACTTCTCGTTGGAATTTCGAATGAATTTTTTATAAATTCAAAGTTGATCTTTTAAATATCAGACCAAGGGCGGATCCAGAGGTGTTTCTCGGGGGGGGGGGGGGGGGTGAATCTGGTGTGACTCGTCGCACAGCACACTATTTTTTTTAATTTCGGGAATTTAAAAGCGCATTCTGTACTTGTTTGCCAGAATATAAATACACATCAAATTTGTAAGTATTAATTTTAAAAACTTTACATTAAAAATAAATTTTTTTCGAAAAAAAGGTATTTTTTTCGAATCTCGGGGGGGGGGTAATTACCCCTTTACCCCCCCCCCCCTTGTATCAGACGAACACATTCGGGCCTGAGCTATGTGATACTGTATGTCTGTGAGGTTCCTATAGGACAAAACAAAAAAGAGTAGTGAAGGCGAAGTGGGAGGCATTTGTCTGACGATATGGCCTGTGGGGCGGTGTCTCCGGGACCCGACATTGGATTTGGTGTTAAGTGTGGGTGGGTGTGCGTCTGGGTTGTGTGTGTGTATAACAGGTTTAATTAAAATAGAAAAAAAAACTTTTTAGAAATGTTTATTGACTTTCGTGGTGATTGATTTCATCATTGCGGCATCTCAAGCCCAGCGTTTGTTGAAGTGGTTGTTTCCAAGATTTCGCAATGACGAAATGCATCGCTACAAGCCTTCAAAGAGAAAAACCTTTGTTTTTTTTTTTTTTTACTAGCATGTACACAACATAAAAGAAGTTTACGAATCAGAATTTAATTATTCTTATATTTTTTAAAGAGATGCCGAAATGTCTTCTGAGCCACCGTTTACAAGTGCTGCGTATTTGGCTCTTGCATCTTATCGGTTCAGTTCATTGCTATATTATGGGCCAGGTTTTACATTCTCTTGAACTTGAATTGAGTATTGCTCTTGATCAGGCCTCAAATCTTGAAGCAATCATTAAAGGTGAGAGAGATATTTACAAATATCTATTTTAAAAAGCAACTTGTGATCAAAATATCTTTTTTTTTTTATTTCAGCCCATGATAATTTTGTTAAACAAGTCTTTGTTAAAAGTCTACAACCAAAGAACCCAAATATAAAAACCGCTGTTCTTCAAGTAAGTATTTAAATTACATATAGCACTATATATATATGTGCCCATATCTTGAAAAACGAACCTTATAAGATGGTATATAAAACTTCTTTAGATGATACTAAATTTCACGTTTTGGATCTCCCACCTAAAAGAAGGCCAAAAATATAAGGAAATATTAAATTACTTCCATTATACACCACCACTAGACCAGTAACCAGGGTTACCACGCGTCCTACTTTCGGTAGGACAGTCCTACAATCACTATGAATGTCCTACGTCCTACAATGACGCCTAATATGTCCTACTTTGAAAATAAAATATTAAGTTGGTTTTTATAAGTCTGTATAATCGATTTCTAAACGCCCGGATGAAAGAAATAAGTTTTCAGTAGAGTTAATCAAAGCGGAATTGCTTGTAAGCGTTAATTGTAAAGAAACACACGCGTACAATTTTATGAGAAAGTTTGAAACAACATTAAATTATTAAAATGCGCGAAGAGTGATGAAAAATATAAGTTCAGACATTGAATGAAGTCATTAAATAAATAACTTAAAATAAATTAACATTATCATCACCTAAAAAATTTATATATATATATATGTCCATTTCCTATTGTCCTACATTGAGCATTTTAATATGTGGCAACCCTGCCAGTAACTGAAGAAAAATATAAAGATATGGGTTTACTATCATACATCCCTAAAGCCTAAAATATAAAAATGGATTACTTTTTAAAAATAATTAATAAATATTCATGAATTCTTTCATTAAAATTATTGTTTCTAATAAAACTCATATTTTTTTATTGCTTTTTAAGTCATTTAAAAGGACATTCAAATTAATTTTTAAAGTGGTCTAAGTCAATTCCAGCATTAAAAACATTTTATTGTGAAATTGACACAAAATTTCATATTCATAATAAATTTTGATTAATCAAGACTAATAAAATTAAAATGTCGCATAATGTAAAAATATTTTTTAATTTATTCAAATGCAAATCACTTAATATCTTGAAACAATAAATATACGACTTTTATTATTATTGTGTTTATTTTTAAAATTTGATCTTGTTAATTGCAGGTAGTTTCGATATGTGCGCAACTTCGTCAAACCTGGGATGCCAAGCCCGAAGAATTCCAATTGAAACAAATGGAGATGACTTATTTGAAATGCCATTGGTTTCTAGGCAACTCGCTTCGATCTGCTGTCGAGAATGAAACCCATCGAGAACGTAAGTATTTAGATTACGATTTTTCGCTGGATCATATAAACGGAGAATGAAACCAGCGAATGAAATCGACGTTCACTCGTGCTGACATCAATCCCCCCTCTTCTCTGAAATTCTTTAGAAAAATATCTTTTGACATTTTGATTGACACGGGCCCTCCAAAAAATAATTTTTTCTGTACTGATGATGACCAGGCGGGATGCCGGTCGAAATAACTACGAATTAAATTGATGTGAGAGGACGCCTCGTCCATTATATGCAGGTTTCATTCTCCGTTTTCTTCCAAACGTAAGTATTTTTTGTCCTTCATTTCATTTTTTTTTACAGTTGCTGGTCTTTGTAGCGCTATACGGGTCCCCTATAATAATATTACTTTATAAGTTTTATTTAAATATTATTATAATGATTTTTATACATATTATTTATAATTTACGGATATTTCTAGATATATTTTAAATTATTTTTTAATACAATTTTAAATTAAAATATACAATGTAGATATTGATAGTAATAATTATCGAAATTTGATCTAGTCAAGAATTGTAAATTCCATTTATTTATAATTATACAAATACTCATATATACTTTATATTAAATGACTTTTTGTTTATCCTCGTTCCTCACTTTTATTTTAACGAGGGCTGACTGAAAATTAATGCACTCTAGAGCGCAGGGGGATAGAAAAGAGGATTTTCTAGGGGGGGGGGGGGTGAGAAATTTAATAATTTTCTGTAAACATGTACAGCGCATTCTAATTAATATTGTGAGAATAAATGTTTTGTTGTATTATTGTCAAAAATATATTATATTTTATATATATCTATTATAATGATGCTGTTAATGTTTGACTAATAAAATTGTCCAAAGTTGTCCTATTTTACGGTATATAAATATTTTAGAGAGAAATAGATAATTAGTTCCCAATTTTCCAGAGCCTTGAATATTTCTCTTCTTCTTCTTAAATAGTAACGATCATTTTTTAATTTTTATTAACAATTAAATATATTTTTGACAGCTAGCAATAATACCTCAAAGATGTTCAAATCTACCAATTTCTTTACCGAATTTGCATGGCAGAAACCTAGAACGTCAGCATCGAGTTCCCTCTCGTCATCTTCCACCTCTGAATCCTCCCAGAATCCTGTTCTGTTGTCCAAGACACGGTTCGTATTTAATTTATATATATTTATAGAATTTTATATATTAAAATAATTCATTATTAATTCAGGAGCGCGCATCTTAATGATCCGAACAATTTCTTAGAGTTATACATAGACCATTGTTTTTCATTACAATTACCGTTTATTCACGTTGACGAGCAAATAGTAGCAGAAAATGGTCTGCCCTGCCATGTGCTCTATCTCCGGACGAAATCTTCATGTTCCTCTCTTGAATATAATTCATCAGAATCATCTTTGAACTCTCAAAGTATTTTTCAAACATCACCTCAACTGAATGAATGTTCGTCGAATATTTCTGTCAGATCTTCGGAATTTATTAATGAAATTAAAGAAAAACTTGGAAAATATAAATCTCTCTCTCCTCACGAATCGTCACAAGACAGCGATCAAGAAATCGAACTGATTAGAGAGAAATTAGAAAATTATAATAAATTCCAAAAATTCAAAGAAAAAATGAAAAATATTTTCACAAATAAAAATTTATTGAACCCAATGAAGATATTTTCTTTTAAAAGCAAAATAAAAAAACTAAATGATGATGACGAAATAACTGCATTATTTTCAGCAAATAGCGAACGAAAATATAAAAGAAAAAGAAAATCTTTGAGAATTATGACCAACAGTGAGAACAATTTGAATATATAGTAAAAACAAATATATATATATATACATCAAAAAATCTTGAATTTATTTTTAAAAATAATATAATTTTATTTTAGAAATAATAAATAATTTTCGTATAATATACAAGAATGATTAATAAATTTAAGGAAGGCAATTAATTTTTAATTGGTTCGTTTTGAGGTCTGAGTGGAGTTCCAGTGGCAGAAGAGGTTCCAGCACCTGCGCCTTGTTGAGGTGTATTTGCCGCTGCCTGTTCGTGCAAAAGTTTAGTTCTTCGCCGGGTGTAATATTGCCAAAGTAGAACTTGCTGATCGTCAATAAATTTAGCGCATTGTGAGGAAACGATTTCACGCCGAAAATGTTCATATTGTAAAAGATCTAAGAAGTATAAACACATTGGATATCTATAAACAAAAAACAAGAACGTCAAATTTTAATAATTTTATTAGATTTTAAATTTTTATGTAAAATTATATCGTCTAAAAATTTTTCGAATAATAGACAGAAAGAGAGGATGTCAGCTAAAAGGAGAACCTATATCGAATAAAAATCCCAGAAGACGTTTTGGTTTTAATTAAATAAAGCCATCATCAGTTCTTAAGAGATTATTGGCAATCTCAAAGTAGACACCATTGGGATGCAGATAGAGTTGTTATATATATAAACATATACAAAATCACACACCATTGAGAATATTATACTGTATTTTAATATAATTTTGTATATGTTTATATATAACAACTCTATCTGCATCTCATTGGTGTATACCTTGAGATTGCCAATAATCTCTTAAGAGGCTCTCCTTTTGGCTGACTTCCTCTCTTGCTGTCTATTATTCTAATCGTTGAACAGCCGCATCTCTCCTCAACATTTTAGAATTTTTTCAGTTTTGAGTATCTAAAGATATTTTGTCACGTGGCAAGTATAAATACGAAAACTCATAATTGAAAAAATTCTTATTTGAAGAATTAAGGTGACTATACTGTGAGTTTTTTGTGAGAAAAGTTGGAATATTAACCATAATAAATAAATATAATCAGATTTAGATATAAATATTACGATACTTACTTCAAATATTTGGCATATTCAGGTTCTTTCCAGTAAAGAAGGTATTTAAGATAGTTTATGAAGGATTGATCTTTAAAATAGCCTCGTTGTGCAAGAACTAATCAAAAATGCATAAATAATAAATTAGTTTGACATTTCTTGGTTATAAATGTGAAGAAATAGGTAATATACTTACAATTAAGGTAATTTGGATTTGATAAACATTGAACAAATTCTAATTCAATTTGAAATCGAAGTCGCCCTTGATCCTCTGTTTCGGGAGGTGGACCTAAAATATTCGCAATTATATTTTATTAACGGTTTTGTAAAGATATTGATATATCCGAGGAGAATAGTATAATTTATAGAAATATAAATATTTACTAACCAGACATTTTAAAGTATATAATTAAAGAATGTATAGGATCTATGAGATTAAAATTAGTTTTCGTAGAAAGGAGTAATTTTAAAAAGTCAATTAGAATAGTATATTTATTTGTCACAGCTATTTTCTATGGCTATATTCTAGTAAATGTTTTGGAAACTGCTTGGAATAATTTTTTGTGTTGTGAGATTTTTCTAAATATCTGACAATGAAGTGAAACTAGTCACAATAATCTTTTTTATTCAAGCCGACAACATATTTTATTTATTTATTTTTTTAAATTTTAACTCCTGGTTAGTATTTTTAGGAATAAATACTAAGTAAAGTACGAATTGTACAAATATAAAGAAATAATTTATTAAAAACAGAAATTATACGTAAATTTCAATCGATGGGTGATATATTAGCATATGTCAAGGTTTGTCATTCTTGTTTCGTTTCTATCATAAGGTATTAAATGATTTTCACCTTGCTTTCGATTTCTTAATTTTTCGTAATAGAAAATGAATTTAGTAAATTAATTTTCCCTTTCAAATCAACATGAGAATATTTCATTTTCAGAAATCTAAATTGTTTAGAATAATTCAAACTTTGCAAAAACATGTAAGAAATAATTCTTCAACATGTAAAACAAACTATAATTCAAATGTTTTTGACATTTCATCATCATCTTCCTCCTTTCTTCCCTTTCGGGTAAGTGACCAGCTATTTTTTTAGATTCTATTTTTAAATTTACTTATTCTTCTTGTTTATATAAAATAAATGTTGTTGTCATCACATGTTTTAAATGGATCTAAATGATTAATCACTTTTGTCATTTTAATTAATGGTCATTGAATTTTGTTTATTTACTGAAATAAAAAGTAGTTACAATAAAAACTTTTTAACAAAATTCATTTATAAAACATATTTATTTTTTAACTTCATTCTACATCTAAAAACAATCAAGATTAGAAAAAAAAGATTAAAGAACATAACATCTGTCAAGCACTGTCATGTTGTGATTATACTAAAGCCTAGTTCGCATCTAGAGATAAATTCGCTCGACATTATATAGGGACAGTTGCATTGCATTGCTGTCGCTATTCAATGTCGTCCACACTTAGCAAGTATGAGTCAGTTGCACTATAGAAACCAGAACGCATTATTCCAAGAGATTGCCCTCATGTGTTTTTAGGGAGACCTTTTTCGAAAGAATATTGCACATGTCGAATGCCTGTTCTAAAATCACAATGTCATCCCTTTTTTATTTATTCTCTTTTTTTTAGGCTCAAAAGCAGATATTGAGAGAATTCCGAGCCATCACTCGCCTTGTAGAGCGATCCCCTGCATTAAATAATCAAATTCGAGCATTCTCATCTAGACCTCCATCATCACCACAGAATAATAATAATAATAGTAATAAATCTCCAAAGAAAGATGATAAAAATAAAAACTCGAGAAAAGCCGAAGAAGATTCTAAAATCTCCTCCGTAGTTGCCAAAGCACTATTATGGATGTTAGCAGCCTATCTAGTTATAGCTTTGCTCTCTCTTATGTCGCCAGGAGGCCCGCCCCCTGATGTATTTATTTATTTTTTTTCTAATTATAAATTTATAATTTATGAAAACAAAATCGATTTTTTAGCCAATTATGAGATATGTTTCTTGGAACGAATTTGTACATCAAATGTTATCAAAAGGGGAAGTCTCTGAGGTGATTGTTCGACCTGACGTCGATGTTGTCTCAATTGTTCTTCATGATGGAGCTATCTATAAAGGAAAAAGATTGACCGTAAGTAATGAGTTTTTCATTTATTAGCCTCTTCCCTATACTCTAATAATTGTCCCTCTCTTATTTAATATTTTCTTTGGGAGTCAACTCCTTGACTCCCTTTTGAGTATACTTTAATGAATGGTATTTATAAAAACAACCTCGATTGAACTAAATAGTCAGAATTATTTTTTTTGGGGGTTTAGAGTTTTTCAATACCTTATTTTTTTCATAATTCCCTGGATTCAATGCACTTTTAATAAATTTTTGCAATCAATTTTACACAGCATCAATGACTTGTTTATCACTTGCAACTCTTCTTCTAAGATTCGGAAAAACGCATCATCAGCAGACGTCAAGGAATTTAAACTTCAACTATCAGCTGGTAAGATTATGCTAACTCTATTCTGGGACATGGAAGGTGTAGTAAACGTTCATTTCACCCCAAGAGGGGAAGCTGTCAACAGCGATAACTATTGTGATGTGTTGCCAACTAAATTGACACCTGTAATTAGATCCAAACGTCGTGGAAAGCTGCGATAAGGTGTCATCCTGCAGCAAAATAACGCTCGGCCACATTCAGCTAAATAGTCGGCCAACACAATAAAGGACTTGGGATTGACACCCGCATTCAGCGACCTGCCTCCAAGTCATTTTCATATGTTTGGATCATTAAAGGAAGGACTACACGATTACACGATCAGTCAGACTGTCAGTATTTGAGCGGAATGGCGTTTTGACTGAACGGGTATGGGCAAGACTGAAGGATGGCCGTTTTCTTTTTGTTTTTCATTGTTAGTGGCTAAGTTAGTTTAGTTAAGAAGAAAAATTAGTGGCTTCTCACAGTCGAATGAGCTAAAAAGAACTTGATTCTGGTATTCTAAATGATACATGTAAAATTATACTTGAATGAAGAAAATACTGACATTCTGACTGATTGTGTAAGGGCCTCTTAAGGGGATGAAGACTTGCAAGTGATAAAGAAGCCATTGATGCGATGCAAAATTGGAACCGAAAAACTTTTTTTCCGACGGTATCAAAAAACTTGCGAAACGTTGCATTGAAGTCCAGGGAGATATAATGATAGATATAGAAAAATCAGGTAATGATTCACATCATTAGATCCCTCTAAGTGATGCATTCTTCGAAAGGAGTAGGCTACACGCCGGTGCTGGGGGAGTCCCTCCTCAACTAGGACATCCTCCATAGCTTAGATAAGGTTGGATATAAGGAACCGGGTGGAACCAGAATTAAAGATTAGTTCACTAGCTAGAAACGAGAGCGGAGTAGTTAAAGATAGGAAATAAATGTAACTTCACGGGGTGCCGGACGATGGCGACGGCCAGAGTCCGGTTGGGTTTGAGGTGTGTGTCTTCGTGCACGAAAGCACCTCGGGTAATAAACGCACATCCCGATAGGAATTTCGAATAATAATCACATCATTAGAATAAATGCCTCTTTTCTTAAAAGTCCCTTTACTTATTGACTTCCCCACGTAACATTGACTTTTGTTCTCTCAAATCTCCAGCAAGAAAGGGCTTAGCCCACAAACCGTAGGTAGGAAAATTTGCCCAAGTTGTTACTCCTCTTATTGATAATATTGGCTATAATCAAGTGAGAAATTTTAGTTTAAAGATTTTTCACTTGTTAGAGAAATTTCAGTTTTTGTGGAAAGTACATCGATGGACAGTTCTGAGATCCCTCCAACATTATATATCTCACATTTAATTATATTAAAGATATTTTAATTTTTCGTAGGGTGAATATAGGACTTTTTATATGAATATTGTCGACATAAATCGATTCGAGGAAAAATTAAAGGAGGCTGAACTTCGACTGGGAATTCGACCAGAAGACATGATAACTATCATGTACGAACGTTATACTGACACAGTTGGGAAGTTGATGGCGTTGGTAATTGTGGCTGGACTTCTTTTAGCCGTCATATCTAGAACAAGAAATCTCAAATCGCCAATTAACATGGACACATTTGTAAGTTTCAATTTTGTTTCAAAATTAAATTTTATTGATAAACTTAAAATTATTTTTTTCTTTCACATATCAGAAACAATTGGGCCGTGCTAAATTCACTTTGGTGAATCCTTTAACCGGCCCTGGAAAAGGAGTCCATTTCAGTGATGTTGCAGGTCTCCAGGAAGCCAAACAAGAAGTCATGGAATTTGTGGATTATCTTAAAAAGCCTGAACGTTATCGCAAATTGGGTGCTAAGGTATTTATTTGAAAAATATCTAAATGGGTCGTTTTGATAACTTACCTACCCCAACATTAAAATAGCCTCCCTATGGGGAAATACATGGTGTGTGTCCTTCAGCTATTTTAATGCTGAAGGACACACACCATGTATTTCCCCATAGGGAGGCTATTTTAATGTTGGGGTAGGTAAGTTATCAAAACGACCTATAGAATTTTAAAAAATAAATAAAGGAAAAAGGTTAATAATTTAATGAAGAATGGAACTGACTGTGGTGATGATTGAATAAGGAACGCACCCAGCAGAAATAAAAAACTTTTATATTATTTCGTCGATGTTTCGGGAACGTGTCGCTCTCATCTTTACTAAGAAATGTATTGCCAATTCTATATGTTTAAGATTAAAAAATTTGTTATTCAATCTGGATCGGCATTTGTAACTGTTGCAGATAGTCATCTTTGTGTATACACTATAAAATTTTCCATCTCTTCTGCCACAATTATTTAGTAAGCATTGTATAACCACATTTTTTTAAAAACATTTGGTATCTATAATTATATATAAACTAAATTAATAAACACAACATCTCACATCAGCCGATTATACTATTATACTAATGAAATTAAAATTTCATTGACTCGAGAAAGATCTTAAAATACTGCACGCCATCTAGCAAGCACAATTGGAACTACGTCACAATTCTAGACGCAACCTCACAAGAGAGGTAAAAGGCGATTTAACAAATATTAACTAGGGAGAGCAGGCGTCTAGAATTGTGACGCAGTTCCAATCTTGCTAGCTAGATGGCGTGCAGTATTTAAAGATCTTTCTCGAGTCAATGAAATTTTAATTTCATTAGTATAATCGGCTGATGCGAGATGTTGTGTTTATTGGGGCAGCGACCTAGGATAAGGGTAGTCCACCCGCCGCGAAAGAATCGTGGAGGTGCTGGTTCGACTCCAGGAGGCGCAATTTGCACTAACACATCTCGCAAATTTTCTATCTTTTTTTGGTGTTAAATGAAAAAAATTCCATCTTTTTCAAACAAAGCACTACCTAGTTAAATTAATAAATATTCGATGGCCATAAGGTCCTGAAGATAATAACGACGCGTTCCGACAACGTCGATGAAATTAACTGTTATATAAAAAATTTTTATTTCTACTGGCTGCTTTGCTCACTGCGTACCAATTATTATTTTTCAATTAATAATTTAATAATTAATTTATGTCAAAAAATAAAAAATAATTTGGTGAGTTTTAATCCGTATATTTATAGATCCCCCATCAAGGGCGGATCCAGAGGTGTTTCTCGGGGGGGGGGGGGTAATTTGGTGTGACTCGTCGCACAGCACACTATTTTTTCTTAATTTCGGTAATTTAAAGGTGCATTCTGTACTTGTTTGGCAGAATATAAATATAAATCAAATTTTTAAGTGTTAATTTTTAAAATTTTACATGAAAAACAAATTTTTTTCGAAAAAAAGTATTTTTTTCAAATCTCAGGGGGGGGTAATTACCCCCTTTACCCCCCCCCCCCCCCTCCTTGTATCCGCCCTTGTCCCCCATACCATAAATTATCAATAAGTAAATATATTGGTTTGAATGGCGACATGGGGCCATTCATTGCAGATAAACCCTAATTTTTGCGTAGAGTTGCCGTTTTTCTATTAAAACATTTATAAATTTAAAAAAAATTGAAAGAATCACTTCAATAAATTTTGCTCTAAGAAATCAAATTTGTAACCCCTCGTGGGTAGTTTTTTTAGTTTGAGTTCCGCAAATTAATAACAACATTATAACATTTTTATTTTCATTACTTGCTAATTAATTATTAACTTTTTCCTATTTTCTTACACCAGAGCTTTTTTTTAAATAAAATATTAATTTGTAGGTACCCAAAGGAGCTCTTCTTTTAGGTCCACCCGGATGTGGAAAAACTCTTTTAGCAAAGGCCGTAGCAACAGAAGCCAACGTTCCGTTTCTTGCAATGAACGGATCCGAATTTATAGAAATGATCGGAGGACTTGGAGCAGCTAGAGTAAGGTATTTTATTAAATCATTTTTTTAACTATGAAAATGTTTTTCAAATTGTCTTAAAATTTCTCTATTTTTTTAATTTTTTCAAGAGATTTATTCCAAGAAGGTCGCAAACGAGCGCCATGTATAATCTACATCGATGAGATCGATGCCATTGGTCGGAAACGAGGAGGAACAGCTGGCCAAGCAGGTTTCTCCAGCGGCGAATCAGAGCAAACTCTGAATCAATTATTAGTCGAAATGGATGGAATTGCAACCAAAGAGGGCGTCATCATGCTCGCATCTACTAATCGGTCTGAAGTCCTAGACAAGGTGAATTATTAGAATTCATCGAACTCTTCTAGATTATTAAAATTTTATCTTTTTCAGGCTCTCCTTCGGCCCGGACGTTTCGATAGGCATATTCTAATTGATTTGCCAAATGTTTCTGAGCGGCAAGAGATTTTTGAGCAACATTTAAAGAGTATCGCCTTGGAACAACCAGCGAACACTTATAGCAAACGACTTGCGCAATTGACTCCCGGCTTTAGTGGTGGGTTTCTATCAATGTTATAAAAAAATGGGAATATTCTCGAAAAACGTAAAGCGTACTAGTCGTTTAAAACACTTCCCATTCACAGACCCATACACACCGTCTTTTCGGCAACTTAGGCCATTTAAGACTTTAAACGATACCCGTTATTTGCAAATATATCAATTAGGGGTTGGTCCAAATGGCTTAAATAAAATCATCGGACTACCTGGGATCCGAACCCTCGACCTTTGGTATACAAGGAATTATATATAATTATATAAGATATTTATATAATGGTAGTAATTATTTGGAAAAAAATTATTTTTACTCTCTAAATATTTTTTAAATTTGATGAATGAAAGTTAATTTCCAAATTCAACTTCAGGTTCCGTGGTTTTAGACAGCTTTTCAAAAAAAAAAAAAACTTATTGCCAAGTAGTTGCATCCCTATTATGATATGGATCACAAATAAATGAATTTATCTCCCCATAGGAGCTGATATTGCAAATGTGTGCAACGAAGCAGCTCTTCATGCAGCACGGCAACTTCAACGCCAAGTAACAACTTCAGACCTAGAATATGCGGTTGAAAGAGTTGTCGGCGGAACAGAGAAACGTAGCCACGCTCTATCCCCGCATGAAAAACGTGTAGTGGCATACCACGAGGCCGGACATGCCCTCGTTGGATGGCTCTTAGAGCATACAGACGCCTTACTCAAAGTCACAATAGTTCCTAGAACTAATCTCGCCCTAGGTCACGCTCAATATATACCCAAGGACCAAAAACTCTTCTCTAAAGAAGAGGTAGGGCTCTTGAAATAAAGAGAATTTACAAAATGCCTCTTCAATTTTTCTTTTTCTTTTTCTAGTTATTCGAGAAGATGTGCATGGCGCTGGGTGGCCGAGTTTCCGAAGCGTTAACATTTAATTCGATTACAACAGGAGCACAAAATGACCTTCAAAGAGTCAATCAAATTGCATACGCGCAGGTAAATTTATCATCATCTTTCCTAAAGTAGGCATCTCTAAAAATTCAATAACTTGAAATTCGTTGATTAACAATAACGCGATGAGATGTGATATATTTTACAATATGCAAAAGGTTAGGTCCACTGGTAACTGAGGCAGCCATTTGTTTTTCATTTGCATAACCCAGCCTTGGAGTATATGTATATGTATATATGTTGAATTTTTTGCCAAGTTAAATTAGTCGGAGCCAGAGTTTGGTTTTATACACGATTTTGCAGTTTTATACAAAAATTGCGGATAAAACTTGTATAAAATGTATTAAACGTATAAAATGTATAAAACTTGGATGCGCATGCGCAAACCCGACGAGAAAGGAAGTTCAAACAAAATTTCATTTTTCATTTATTAACATTTTGATTATATTATTCACTAAATAAAAAGCAAACAACATCGTCAATGCTTTAGAACATTATAAAACATGAAGGCTTTTAAGCTGTTTTTTCAAGGGGGTTGGTTTTTTTACAGTTTTATACCTTTTATACATCGGCCTAGTTTTATCCGCGATAGTTTTATACATGTATAAAACCGTGCATTATACTCGGCTGGATAAAACTTGCCAACTCTGGTCGGAGCCAAAAGCTCTGGGTACGATTTAGAACATTTTACACATTTAAAAAAATGTTTTCCAATTCTTATGAAATTTTGTATTTATTTAGGACTCTCTATTGTGTATAAAATGTCCAAATATGAGATTAAAATTTTGAAAAATAGCCATAGTTTATTTCAAGCAGTCGTCAACATTTGGAATTAAGGTGCTATGGGAAACTAAATATATCTCGACACACAAAAATCTGGTGTGACAAGCACAGTACTCAACTTGCAATTACCGAAGACAAGAGAAAGTTGTGTGCTGTGCGACCAGTCACACCGGATTTTTTCTAATAATAAAATTATTCAGCCATTTAGCCAAAACTTAATTTATTTCAAATTTTGATTCTCGGACGAGTACAATATATATTTATAATTGTAGGTGCAGCTTCCCTCGTCAAGTTAACTGATGGACGGTTAGGTTCAGAAATAAAAGATTATTATTCATCTATTTTTTATTTTTAGTTTTTTAATTTATTATATGGCTTCATTTTTTTTGTGATAATCTGTATAAAATATTAATATATTTACTAATCCAAGCCTTATTATTTTTTTTTTTTCATTTAGATTCGACAATTCGGAATGAACAAAACCGTAGGATTAATTTCATTTCCTGATGGAAATTCTCGAGAAATCGGACGTCGGCCCTACAGCAAATTACTTTCTCATACTATAGATATGGAGGCTCGGAAATTGGTCTCCGATGCTTATATGCGTACTGAAAAACTACTTATTCAAAATAAAGATAAATTAGAATTGGTAAGTTGTTATTTTTATAAAAAAAAAAAAAAAATTTTATCTGAATAATTGTGAAAGGAAAATGAATTGAGTAATTTATGGAGAGATAAACCATAGCTTTTTTCTAGTCTTTACTCCCGGGGTTGTCGACCGAAACGTCAGCGAATGAAAATATTAAATACAAATTTTTATTTAATTTCCTGGCTGCAACGTCCTTCGAATCCAGTTTAAAATGTCTGAATGAATCCCTGCAGCCATAAAAAATTTTAATGACATTTTAACATAAATACAAAACAAAACAATCTGGTGTGATGGTGGCACAGCACACAACTTTCTCTTACCTTTGGTGCTTGTCACACCAGATTTTTGTGTCGACATTTATTTAGTTTCCGACAGTACGGTACATTTGAATTCAAGATGTAAAATTTATAAGTATGGGAAAATATTTATATTTTGTGTCACGTACCAGGGGGGTACCTAACTTAAATATAAAATTTCAACCTCATAGCTCTTTTCGTTCTTGAGATATTTTGTTCACAGACACACACACACACACACACCCACCTACAGACCGACCATATCGCGAAAGCCACTTTTTTGAGTTCAGGAAACGTGTATATGCATCAAAATCTCGACATCGAATTTTTGACATGAATCCAATACTTTCTCTCTCGTATATATATATGTATATTAACATATACATATAGGTAAGAGAAAGTAATAAACAAAGTTATCAAGGATACTAACAAAAGAAAATTATCTCCAGTGTTTAGTGTTCGTTTCCTAGGAAGCTTCCATTTGATTGAACCGAACGCACACAGAAATGGACATTTCTCCCCTTTTTTTTTATCACAAACAAAACATTTCGTCGACGGCATAACGTCTGTTCCTGTGTACGTCCGGCCTGATAACGTTCATGTCTTTTTTTATTTCTTTTCTCTGATTGTATTTTTAGTTAGCAGAAACTCTTCTAAAACAAGAGACGTTGAATTACGATGACGTGGAGCGTTTGATTGGCCCCCCGCCTTTTGGACGCAAACGTTTGATTGAGCCTGCCGAATTTGATAATTCGCTCACGCCCTCGCCGCCTTCTTCATCGCCATCGGCTGAAGATCAAAGAACACCAAATGAAAATCAAGATCCGAAACCTGACCCGCGGCCCGTGCATACCGATATTGTAGCCGGTAACGAATGATTTTTTTTATTTAATTAATGAAAAATAGAATTAAATTATTTGAAATATATGGATTTTATGTTTTAAATATTTTATTTATTTTCTATTTTAGTGTTTAACAAAATCTTTTTAACCAACAATCTCTCCATTGTCCTCAAATCGTTCCCGACTTCTTTTTTAGGATATTCTTTAAAGATATTTCCAGTTAGAGGGTCTCTCGTCTCGTTTTTTAAATGCGTCAACTGTTTTAAAGGCTCTAAGGTTTCCTTTCTGTCTGGATTTCTCTTTAAAATTTCACTTTTAGTTCTTTCCTTCTCCTTTTGGACACTCAAGGAAGACTTTCTCTTTTTATCCTGAGTAGGAGTTATATTTTCAATCTGAGGCACAGATTTGTTCTTTAACGATTCAATAGGAAAAAGGCCGTTTATAATCGGCCAAAGTTTTCTCCTTGTATAATGATTAATCAATTTCTCACCCAAATCAATTCCAAGTTTTTCCTTAAAAAAAAAAAAAAAAGAAAAATTTATTCCAAGTTTTTGATAATCTTTTATTCACAAAAGGAATCCAAAAGTGAAAATGGAAGTTACTCTTTTTTTCTTTTTTCAGGACCTTTTTATATTTACTGACGCCTCTAAGCGCCCATCAATCCGCACATCGACCCACCCAAGAGTCATCATCAGGCCTATATCAAACAAAACAATTACATTCCTCAAAGAATGATTTTACGGTAAAAGACATTTTCAAAAGGGTAGTTTTGGACCAAGGGCGAATCCAGAGGTGTTTCTCGAGGGGGATAATCTGGTGTGATCGTCGCACAGCATACAATTTTTTCTTAATTTCGGTAATTTAAAGGCTCATTCTGTACTTGTTTGCCAGAATATAGGCCTAAATACAAATCAAATTTTTAAGTATTAATTTTTAAAATTTTACATTAAAAATAAATTTTTTTTCGAAAAAAAAGTATTTTTCGAATCTCGGGGGGGGGGGGGGGTAATTACCCCCTTTACCCCCCCCCCCCCCCCCCTCCCTGTATCCGCCCTTGTTTTGGACACAGTCTTGATGTGAGTCTTTATGGACCTTTGACAGGAATTATTTTATGTAGATATATAGGGAATTAGGATATATTGTAATTTGATTGTTTGGTTGTTTTTATGGATTTTATTAATATATAACAAAGGAAAAAGTTGATGTGTGGAAGGAGATGATTTATGTGAAGGTGATTTGTTGTTGAAAAAAGAGGTTGATGGAAGTTGGATCAACCGGACCGAATTGGAGTATGATAGGTCGAAAGTAGACTGAATGTTCTAAGTCCAGACCCCAAATATCCTTCAGATAGGAACCCAAATCGCCAGACCTCCGACCGACAAGGGTTCGGTGTATACGAGATTCTGGATACTAGTCCTCGCGGTCACCTGACCAAGGGCGTTTATATGTTATCCACGGGAGAGGTAGAAAGGCTCACTAGTTTACAATTTTTGTTGTTAATTTATCCTAGATTAAAAACGTTTGTTTAATGTTTCTCGTTAAAAGTAATGGGACGAATAAATAATTGCTGACAATAAGTTGGGTTCAGTGTACTTGTGTCATCCCGGGCCTTTGTCCCATCTCATTTGAGTTCGTCTTTTTGGCTAGATATCCTTTTTCTGGGCACAACACAGTAATAACTTATAAAAAATGTATTAAAATCTCATGCTCTTGGTCCCCCCCAGATATATTCTTGGTTTAATAAAAAGATGACAATTATAATTTATCGCCGAAACAAGTGATTTTTGCGCAAACTTGTTAGCCCTATACGCTCTGAAATAAAGAAATATATATATATATATATATAAATTATAATTGTCATCTTTTTATTAAACCAAGAATATATCTACCAAGTGCATGATATTTTAATACATAATACTGGTTCACAATAAAATAATCTTGTAATAAAAAAAATGTATTCTAACGTAAAATTATTCATTGAGGAATGTATTTGTTTTGTTTTATAATGACTCTTGGTCGGTCGACGCGCGCTTTGAGTCGTCAGTTAATAAAAAGGTCGTCCTGAAAAAAGAAAAAGTATTTTCTTAGCAATTGTCAAATACATCTGACATCCAGCAGTAACTTGCATCATTTTCACTTTTGGAATTCTTGCAAATTTTCCTCTGGATGATTCTTTTAGTCATTTCTACCTGAACGATGAGTTTTTGTAATGCTCTTTCGAGTTGCTCTCTTTCATAAATGGATAAGTTATCTGGAATACCAAAATTTTCTTCAATGCCTTCCTGGCCAAGTTTCACGGGCGTTACTAAATACGGCAGAGAGTCGTTTTCGAATTCAGGTTGGTGAACCATTACGTAGACGATCGGAGAAACCTCATCTGGAAATACACATTTAGACATTTGAATATTGAAATTATTCAGAAAATGGAGCGGAGCCACTCGAAGCTGATAATGAGGGCGAAACGTTAACATATAAATAAATTTTTTTTATTTTGGCTCCACTCCATTTTTGTTTTCGCTATTATAATTGAATTCTTTTTGCTCTAACTCAACATGGCGCCTGCAAGTGAATGCACAAATCCTGCTGCCGCATAAGCAGAACTCAAACAGCCCGTGGCTCTATCTTTGTAAGCTTCCACGATATTCAAAGGAGCTTGACGAATCCGTTCCGTTAAATAAACAATCATTTCCTGTAAATATACATTATTTTAAAATCTTTTCTTAAAATATAATTAATAATAATATTAATTTAACAAACTACTTGAGTCATCGTCATTTCAGAATCAGGTACCATATGTGATATAAGTGGTACAAGAGTATCACCAAAAGTTCCTCCGACAATCGGCACTTTCACATTCGAAGGATCCAATTGCAATGACTAAAAAAATGATTTCATGCAAGTGCATTAAAACCTATCATACAAAAACACAGCGGATCTCTCCAGGGACAAGCAAACTTATTTAGGCTTTGCTTGGTCAGAGAGAGAATTGCCTTTACCAGTTTACGTTTGAAACGCTCATTTAAACTACCAATATATTGGCGATGCCTCTGGCTGGGCAATTTCATTGAGTCATTTATTGAAATTTTTTACTTAACGGGTTTTCAAATTTTTTTTTTCCAGGTTCTCTTATAAACACTTGATATATATAGATAAATATATATCATCTTTACTATATATATAAAGCGCTAGCCACACTTCCTGTCCCTGTGTGTTTGTAAAATGTAAAATTTTGCAATTGCTCTCCTTCTGCGAGCAATTGCAAAATTTCCAAACAGTGAACATCGTTTGGTAGGCTTAATTCAAAAATTGAATTTTCGGACTTTCTCCACTATGATTCCCAGCAGGCGATATATACAGCGGTTCACTCCAGAGACATATATATACGCGGTGAAGGCAACACAGTTACCTACTGTGATTGTGCACATTGGAGCGAATTGAGACTTGAGTCGAGCAGTCCATGTCTTGAGCAAAACTGTGCTGCATATCTCAATTCTCAACACTCTAATGCAAAGTGCTGCTGCGTTGCCTGCATCTCATTGTGCACTTGAGAAACTGACAGAAATACTTGCTGGGTCATCCATGGATAAAACCTTGGGCTTTGATCAAGAATCTTTTAGTTAAATATTTTTCTATATATTTGAATTAGATATTAATATTCAATAAATACCTCAATTCCGACTAACTAGTCATAGATATATGGTGTATATTTTTTTTGTTGGTGGGCCAAGGTTCCCATGGCCCCCGGGAATCAAGCCCAGGACCTCCAGCCTTTCCGGGGCATCGGTGTGCTATCCTTTGCACCAGGTCACGAGGTGACCTCGACCTACTGTGGAGTCCCGGAAAGGCGGAGGTTTGATTACGGTGGGCTTGGCACGCCAACAAAAAACATACACCATGTCAAAGAATCTTAAAATAAATTACTTTTTATTGCAATTTGGAAAAATTAAATATTTTGCTTTTTTTTTTTATTAAAATATATATATGTAAAGATATGATTTCTTGGTTGCTGAGATTAACCCGACGTTTCGCCCCTCCTTTTGAGGCCATTTTCAAGAGTAATGGTTTAAGAAGTAATGTTGTTGATGGTGGTTTGTCTGATTCCCAAATTTCGCCAATAGGTTTGGAGTTCTAGGAAAAGGTGGGTTTTTTTATCTGTTTGTATGTGAGACATCCACCTATTAAATTTGGGGACCATCAAGACTGCGAATCCAAAAAAAAAACAAATCACCGCCACCATTATTACATCCTAACCCAACGCTCTTGAAAAAGACTCCAAAGGGAGTGTAGAAATGTTGAGTAATCTCAACAACCAACACGATTTAATCCGAAAAAACCAATGAAAAATCCCACCTCAGCGACAATCGTTGATGCTCGAATTGCATTAATCATCGACACCCCAAAAAGTTGATTGGAATTGAACACTTTAAGATGTCGCAATGTCATCCCTGCAATTGGCAAAATGCAATGCAAAGGATCTGTGACGATTCCAATCATCGCTTTGGGACAATACACAGCCACCTCGTGGATTAGCTCCAAAATTATCTTGGCATTTGCTCGGAGCATCTCCCCCAGAGAGAGAGAAGGCTTTCTAGGTTTTCCAGCTGTGATCAATACGATATCGGATCCCTGGAAAGATCAACTGCAATTATTCACTTAAAGAAAACTTCTCATTTGCAATAATTAACATTAATTAATGAATACATGAAGAAGGGTGCCGAGTTGGTTGGCCTGTTGTGTCGCAAAGACTTCACATTTCGTGTCGATGTGTTGAAGATCGACTCCGATGGGTTCACTTCCTGGGAGATCATATAATCGGAGTTGATTCACTCGGGGTGATTGCTTCAAAATTAGAGACACAAGCCGACCAAGTCTCCCACTTGCGCCGAGAATTGAGACGTTGACGCCTTTTTGAGGGGAACATGTCGAAGCCCATCGGCGAATACTCCGCTTCATTCTCCTCTTCTGCCACCTTCAAAGTTTACATGTTGAGATTATTTTAAACTAAGAGAGAAATTAGATTTCCTCTTAGAAATTTAATTTTTGATAAAAAAATAGAATTTTTGTTTAATTTAATTTTATATATATATATATATATATATTTTAATTCTGTTTCAATATGCACAAAAATAAAATAAAATAACTTTACTTCGTATTATACGTATGTCCCTTGATTTTAAATGACTTGACATTTAAATTTTGAATTTTGGCGGAAAGTTGGGAGCCAATCGAGTGTGAGTAATCGAATTTGGAGGGAATTTTCTCTTGACAATTATCAATTGGATGTCAAAATTTCATTTACTCACCTTTTCTTTTAATTTCTAAATTTTCGTGTTATATAAAATATTATTTTATCATGTCGAAAGAAGAAGATTCTCTATATCGAAAATATCAATGCGATGATCTCTCAAATGTAAATATTACCTTTTTTATTTTCTTGCTTTTGTTTGCATTTTTTATTTGTTTATAAATTTTTTTTAAAGGAATTGGAATATTTTGGTTTTAAAGGAATTGAAAAAACGAATGATTTCAATAAACTTTTAGAGAATATTATCGACTCCACTTGGAGTATCATTCAATTATATAAAAAATCATTAAAAAAAGAAGAAAATATCAAAGAACAACAAATTTCTCACATTAATTCTGTTAAAGATTTAAAGGTATTTATTTATTAGTATAAATAGAATTTATTTCTTTAAAGATAATTAATAAATTTTGTTTTTGTAGTCATCATAGATTAATTTAATTATTTACCACATAAGAAGCTTAGAAGGGGCAGAGCCGGAGTGGGGGCTTATAAATATATATACGAGTATAACCAGGATAGGTGAAAAGGAAAAGAAAATCCGCAGCCAGTTATATTTCATTATTTTTATTCCATCGGTGTTGACGTTTCGATTCCGGTTGGGATCATCCTCAGAACAGATGGATGTCACATATACAGATACACTGAAGATGATCCCAACCGGGATCGAAACGTCAACATGATGGAATAAAAATAATGAAATATAACTGGCTGCGGATTTTTTTCTCCTTTTCACCTATTCCGATTGAACTACCAGCTATAAGCCCTACGTATCTAATAGGGAGGATATTTAGAACTTTAACTGGAGTTCTAGAGGAAACGAGTTTAATCGAGATAATGTGTAGGAAAGGTTCCAAGGAGAACGAATCAAATGTCGTTGAGCATCACATCCCCTTTCTTGTTTTAAATATGGTCTCATTCAGGGCCGGAACTAGGAGATTTTTTTTGGGGGGGGGGGGGGCAAAATTTAATTTGCCGCCCCCTCCTTAAAATTTTCTATACAAAATTCATATCATTTTACCTTTTTTTTAGTAAATATTTCTTTAATTGCCGCCCAAATGCACCCACTGCCTCCCGCCCTGGTCTCATTTATATTTACTATTTAATGTATAAATAATATTAAATTTGCAATACTTTTTAAGGCATTGATGATAGACATGCTTTTTAAGAAATTTTCTCATTTCTCACGCACTTGCAAAATGATTGTTTATTTACATTATTATTGTTAATTGTTGTTATAATAATCAAATATATTTAATATTTTAGTTTTAAAGTTTCCTAATGCTCTCTTCTCTCATTACTTTTCAGTCACAAAAAATTTCTCTTCTAAAAGAAATTAAAGTTAAAGATAATACAATTGAAAAAATATCGCAAGATTATAAAGATCTATTATTTAAAAATGATTGTTTAAATCGAGAATTAAAAAGGGAAAAAGAAAAGGTAAATCTCATTAAAAGGGAAATAATTTTGTTTTGGGACATGTAATTTATTAACGAATTTGATAAAATAACAGAATTCCCAGCTATTGAGTTTATTTTTAAGTAGGAGTGGCTCAGTGCAAATGATAATTTAGGCCAGGATAGATGACATTGTAAGAAACAACCGCTACATAAATATCTTCGAGATTAGAATTATTCTAATGTGCTTCCTTTCGCTTCATGTTAGGAGAGGGATAAAATAGTTGGTGGCTGGATTCAGTTCTGTCTGCCGGGGATTTTACAATCATACCAAAGATATAAAAGAAAATATATATTTCATATATAGGGTAAGGGAAAGTAAAATTGGTTTTATCTTATCCTCGTTTGGGAGGATAATCTAGCTCAATGTGACCTGTTGACAAAGGTCTTGTTTTAAAATATTTTTCATCACAATTTTTATACCCAGGTAGATACAGACTTTTCTTATTAATTATTATTTATCTAACTTGTAATCCAGAGCCACTTCTGCAAATCTATAATCAAGAGCATGAAATTAGTCCAAAACCCGTGCCGCAGAATTTCTATACCCCGGTTTTTATATACAGAACATTTTCTTTAAATTCTTTGTTTTAAAAACACCAGGATATGAAAATTGACATTTTTTTCATTAAAAACATTAATTACAGTGTAGAACAATTTTCCTTGTTAGAGATTTGTGCATGTAAACCTGAAGACCAAATATTCCTCTCTAAAATTTTTGATTTTTTTTTTTTTTTTTTTTTTTTTTTTAGTTATCTAAATTAAATAAACAATTAGAATTAAAAGATGAACATTGTAAAAGAGAAATAAATAAATTCCGTGTTAGTTTATTAACAAAAAAAGTACCAAAAGATAAAATTTGTCAGACGGATTTTGACCTCTCGGAAAAATACGTCGGGTGAGTGCCACAAATTTCTTGTCCCCTCTAAAGCCTCATTCTGTTCGTTTATATCATTCAATCATGGAGATGTAGTGCCTCCTGTGTAGCTTCTTCTCTCCTTCCCTCCTTTGCTTTTTCTCATTAAAAAATTTATTTTATTGCTGTATCTAATCACCAGCGAAGGATCTATATAACAAACTTTTACAGACTTGATGATTCAAAATATAGACATCTTGTTGGTCTTTTTGAAGGCAAAAGCCAATCTCTGGAGGAGGAAAATATTTATTTAAGAAATGTGTTTGTGAATTTATATGAAGCCATTAGAAAAAGTACTAATATTATTAAAAATAAGGTAAGAATGGTCTGTTTTTATTTTGTCATTTTATATTTATTTTTATAATTTAAAACTTTTTAGGATAATTCACCTCCAAATGAAAATATTCTCAATCTTCCTTTTATGAATTTGGGCGAATTGTGTCAAGAGGCATATTTGAAATGCTTAAATTTATTAGAGATTTAATTATTTAATTTAAGGTGTTTATAAAACGTTTTGCAATTGATTTTCAAGAGTGAACCCTACCTTCCAAACACTAGAGTATATATGTCGCTAGGGTGTGAATTTTATCGTGAGACACTTTTATATCTCAGAAACGTTGCAATATAAGAAAAAATTTTTGAAATAAAAGTTGTTTCTTATCGAGAAAGAAACCAAATTACTTTCTTAATGCAGTATTTCTGAATTATATAAATTCACTCTGTAACTTATAATTTTTTTCTTTTTTTTTTTTTTTTAAACGAAGACATTGACAGCTAGAGGTGAAATTTGACAAAAAGAAAAAATACTCTCATTTAAAAAGACTGAATAAATAATTTTTTTATGAATTATTAAATTTTTTTTTTAAATTCCCTTATAAGAATATGGCATGAATAAAATTTATTTAATTTTATATATAAAATATATTTACATAGCTATCTTATTTCAATATAAATTAATTTACGGATAATGGAAAAATTGGACATCATTCATGATTGATTTACGCCCATGAGGTCCATAGATTTTTCTGATTCTTCTATCAAAGTTTCACTCGCATAGATTTCTAACAATTCTTGCTTCTTCCTTCGGAGCAGAGCTTCCTCTACTTCTTGTTGAGACGGAACAGGTACGTGGGCAATAAAACGAGGTTGAAGTGAATCGGCGTTATTTGATTTATTTGGGGTCTCTTCATCATCATCAGAATCGCCGTCGGGACCAACATAATATATATTTTCCTCTTCCACCTCTTCTGCCTCTTTGTCATTGTTGAGGTTCATCTCCTTCTTTGCTTTCCATTCAGCAACTGTTTTTGCAATTGCTAAAAAAAAAATATTTCAACATTTATTGATTGATTTATATAATGAAAGTTTATGGTCACACCAGATATTTATGTTGACATATATTTAGTTTCCGGCACTACATTAGAATTCAAGATGTAAAATTTATAAACACCCCCCACCCGTGGCTTAGGGGCTAGAGTTGTTGACAAATGTCAATGATGATTGCCTTAAAGCCTCGAAGCGCGGATTCAAATCCCAGGCAACCCAAAACTTAACAACTTTTATTAACTAAATAAAGCCAATCCTTGATTATTTTTTTCTGTTTGCTTGTTAGAATATATCAAGTATGTATATAGAAGTAAATAAAAATAGTGCTACCTCTTTTTTCTTCTTCTTGTTCCAGTGGTATAAGAAGGCCATCATCATCATCCCTGTAGCCATAGTAATCGGCATCAATATCTTTCATAAGTTCTCCTCTTGTCTTACGAGGGGGTAACGGTGGAGCTTGTTCAAAAAGCTCCCTCACACCTTTAAAATTCAGATTATTAATATAATTAAAGGAAATACTATTTGGAATAATTTAATTATATATAAAATTTACCTGGTAGATCTTTAGCAGCTCCAAAATATTTATAACCCCGATTGCCTGGGACTTCTTTGCCTTCATTATCTAGCATTTTAGGGCCTGCTTTCGAATAATCCGGCCCTCCTAATTCCCGAATTTGGGCCTCCCAATGGCCTTTCTCTCTCAAAAGTTTATTTATTTCATCATTTAAATCTCGGATTCGAAATTCTCCAAGGCCAGCTGTAATAAATAAGAAAATTTTATATTATAATTACTATAATGAAATTAATTTTAAGCATTAATAATTATATAATGTATTTTTTATACCATTTTGAATTTGTGAGACTTTTTTGGCAATCTCCCTAATAATTTGGACTCTCCATTTTTCACATCTTGAGATATCTCTGCATTCTGATGCTAAATATGGCCTTCGTTCTTTATCTTTATTTGTGACTCCAAGTTGTGCTGCTCGCCATCGAGCTAATGTTGTCCTGAAAATAAATGGAATAAATAAAAGAATAAAATAATTTTCTTTAGAAAAGTTAAGTTGGTTTATATTTCAACTCACATTGCTTTCTCTGCATTACGAGCCTAGAATAAAATAAGTCAATTAATAACAATATAAGATAATTAAAGCCATCATAACTTAATTATAAATTACTTACCATTTTAAAAAACTATTGTAAGAGGGATGAAAATTTAATAATAAATGAAAGCAAGATTTTGACAGTTTACTTTTCAAATATGTAAAAATAAAAACTAACCTATCCTGAACCTATCAAATTGATTAGTTTCGGCTGTTCGCTACTACAGAGCGCGCGCAGCACTTTTCTTTTGCGCATGCGCCGAGCATATATCAGTGAGGTGCAAGTTTGCTATCTCTATTCTATCTTCTTTGCTTTATACAAAAGTTGCTGCGCGCTTGCTTTCGTGTTCTTTTCACGTTCTTTTTCATTTTCTTCTTCATCTGAGAACATCAAATTTATTTAATATCTCTATTTATTTTAAAATTGCTATTTTTTTCAAATAAAATATATTTTCATTATTCGTCTAGTGATTTTTTGTAAATAAGGTATGTATAATGTATAATTTAAATTAAATACTTCCTCTTTATCCATTGAAAAAAAAGAATTGTTTTTTGTTTAAAGCATAAAGCATTTTATATTATTTTATTATGTAATTTCTTAATTTAACCTTTGCAAATGATGATAAATCTTATTTTTGATATTTTAATGAGAATATCTTTAAATACCTCTAAGAAGACCTGACTTGAAAAATAATTTTAAAATTTTCTTGAATAAAACAAATTATATAAGTTAAAAAAGTCTTGATTTTTTTTCAGAATTTCCTCCTGAAAATGGAAACATTTTTGTTGTCCGAATGCTTGATTTCAACAATTCTCCCGGCTCTAAATGCGTCTTCATCGTCCTTCAGGCTTAATCACTTGCTTTTTCCAACCTAATTGATGGATGCACATTTCGTAATTCTAAATTTCCTCATGGTTTGATTTCATCGTTCCATTTGTAAACGCCGGTAAAGGCTTGAATGGAATGATCAGGGAATGATTTTCCAACTCTACAACTAATGAAAATGAAAACTTCATTTAAGTAAGTATTTAAATTCAAGAATTAGTAGATGTAATTTATATTGCTTTTCCATAAAGTCAAATACAACAATTTCTGAAGAGAGTACTATACAAATCTAAAAATAATACTCATTTTGAGTCGATTATAATCCTGATTACAATCTACTATTTCACGAAGAACTTAAATTCAAAATACTGTTTTTTTTCGGGGGGAGATTAAAAAATGAGAATTTTATTCAAATAGTTTTATTTGACTTAGAAATGCTATATATCTATAAGGTTTTCACATGATGACTTCAAACAATTTGATAAATTAATGAAAATTCTCAATACCTCTAAGAAGAACTGATCATTTTTCTTGTTATTTTACCTTGTTTTTTTGTTGTAATATCAAATATGTTTTAATGTAAATTCTTCTTTTTCAGGATTGCATCTTACTCTGTGAAAGAATAAAGAAAAGTTGAGCGAGCAAAATATTCCATTAGTGGGAAAAAAAGAAACAAAAAACAAATATCCAATGAATTGTTATAAAGCAGATGTGCAGCTGAATCACATCTCTGGGGACGAACAGCTGTGTATTGATGCGAATAATTCTTATAATGATTTATTTTTTATTTGTTTAAAGTTTGTGTTTAAACTTGAAGGTTAAAAAAAAACGAAATTACTTTGCCACTAACAAAAAGTCATCTCAGAGCGTGAAAATAAAAATTTGAGGTAATCTCAAAATAAGATCAAAACGCTTGCCATCTGGCAGATAATTACGAAAAAAACATTTAATCACATTTTTTTTTACATTAGATATTTATAACAACATACAAACATTCATACATGGATATATATACATGTATACATATTAAAAGTTTATTATTATATATATATGTTAATATATATAAAAATATTTTATATTTAAATTAAAATCCGTATACAATTAAAAAGTATATATAATATTTATATATATATATAGAGATGTAGACATTAGAAAAAATTATAAGAAATAGTAAATAAAAATATTTTTTTTTTTTTTTGTAGAAATAGAAAAAATATATTATATACCATAATAAAATAACTCCCTTCTTATTTTATTAAATATCTTTATATATTTAAGAGATTTTTGTTTTTGAATATTTTCTGAAAACTTGGGAGATTCGAAATCGCAACTTTTATTATGGCATTAATAATATATTTATTTATATACAAAATCTGCACATGAATACCAATATTTAATAACCCAAGTTTTGATTTCATTTAATTTTTTTTTTTTCTTATTTTGTCTAAACATTTAATATATATTTATATATATATTTCATTATTTACATTAACGAATTGATATATATATATGAGACTGATATAAATTATTAAATGGAAAAGAGCAGTTTTACTAAAAATCTGATCAGACGGACGGAGAAAAATTTTAATTTCAAAAATAGAATAATTGTTTTTTGTTCTTAAAATAAAATTATATATATACCGTATATTTTTTCTAATAAAATGAGAACATATATTTTAATTTGAATAAAATTTGTTCTAATTTCTCATATGGAAAAAACGCAGTTATTTTTTTCATAAAAACAAAGGTGAAATTTTAATAGATATATCTTCTAAACTTTTTATAGGATATATTTAAATTTTTTCTTGTTTTTGCTTATCGCATAAGCTTTTAAAATTAGGACTTGACTTAGCCGTATGCTTAAATAATAATTGCAACAAGAAAAGATTATGGAAATAGGTCCTGATTGGCTTTTATCTATTTCTCTCTCTCCTTTTAGTGCATTTTTAAATATAAGCGTAATTTATTTATCAATTTAATTATAAGGACCGTCGGCCAAAAAATAAATACTCTGCGCATATTATCCGTTTATTTTTAAATATTTCGACCCCAGAGATATGGAATCATCTTCAGTACAATCAACAGATTTTTTGCAAATCGTTACTTTCTCCCATCCAATTTGAAACGAATAAAAAATATTTCTGGGGTAAATTTCTCACTTTTATATGAATTAATAATAAAATAATTGTCTCCACAGTCTGAAAATTCTTCTAAAAAGTTAAATTCTCAGAACATAGTGTGTATATATATAACACCCAGATATCCAGCGGGGATGCTGCCCCCCTCGTTTCCCCCTGAATCGACCTCAAATTTGATCTTAGCTCATCGGTTTGTAAATGGAGATTTCAAATTTGATATTCAAATAGCAAAGGATCTCATAAATTATTTTCTAACAAAAAACAAGAGTTGTACTCTTAAAATGTACAGTATATAATATCAATTCGTTATTTTTTTAAATCATTTTGGACTTGATTATATATATAATGTATAATTACAATTAAAGCTGTTTTTTCCTTCTTTAAGCATTTTTCATATAACATTTAACACTTTACTAAATATTATTATTATGTATGTATATTAATAGTAAACATTTATAAATAAATTCAATTTGTACGGATGGAATCCAGAAAGAGTAGAACCTAGGGCATCACAAATTAAATATTTATTTTTATATCTGATAGAAAAAATATTTTAATAGTTGGTCACCTTGGTCATTGTTTGTTTATTAGCTTATTAGCATACGCCTTCTTTTTTTTTTTGTTTTTCTGTTCGTCATTTTATTAATGCAATCATTTGCAAACAGAAGTTTCTTTTTAAGTTACCATTTAGAATAGAGCTTTATAGTAAATGGCAAATTGAATGGCCCTCGCAGAAAAGGCCGTCAAATAAAAAAAAAAAGATTTTCGTAGACAATTAAATAGAAACCTTTTTGAATTTTACAGAAATTATTTTTCCATTTTCTACTCACATATAGTTAATATTTTGATACAGTTATTTGATCCATAAATTATTATGAATTAATGGATATACATTATTTAAATCACAATTTTGGAACTACTAATTGCTAAATCTTCTAAAAAAGTCTTTGAAAGCCCCCAAATATAAATTACCAAATTTTTTTTATTGTTTTATTACATATAAAAAATCTCCTTGGTACGGAATTTAACCCCCAAAAGAATTTTTTAGTAAACATATATCATTTATCTATATATAATGTATATAATTTATGAATATATATAGTATATATATATATGTATATTGGCTATATAAAATATAGAATAGATTTAAAAAAAATAATTCACAAAGAGAGTAAGATTTTTAAATTATTATGAGCGAAAAGTTATTAAAATATTTTGTTAGAAAATATACATAACTCAGTATTTGTTCCTCTCTTTATTTTATATTGTCTGTTTTTTTTTTATTTTATTTATTTTTAATAAATAATATCAAAAGATGACCAATAATCGAAAAATTAAGCGTGGAGTTGAATATAAAATTAATGACAATGAAGGGAGAGACACTAATTAATTAATTAATTTTAAATTACCAGATTCATGGGCGATCGTCAACATAATAATTTTTCCGAATATCACTGATTAATAACAAAAAATTAAGAGGGGGCTCATATTTGAGAGTTCATTCAGGAGAGGTAAATTCAGTCATTCATCCCCTCTCCCCCCTGCAGAATTTCAAAATATATATAATTATTGATCAAAGGACTCTATCAAAGACAAATGTTTCATTAATTTTTTTTTAAATGTATATATTTCCATTGTCATGGGTTATTTATAGATTTATAGAAAGGTCTCTTTCCTACTATTACTTGGTTTATTTTACACTATGGGCTATTATTCTTTACCTCCACACATTTACCAATCTATAAACCCCATCAAATCACTTTACGATTCAACTTACCCAATTCCCATCAAATTTTACCGAGTTCAAATACCAATTTTACACTCCATATATCCTATTTTTAAATACATAAACAAAAATATAAATACCAAACAAAGTAAAAATACATTTATTATAAAATTGACAATATATTTTAATTTAAATATAAATAATAGTTAGTAATGTTGTAAAATTTTAAAATTATATAAATATTCACAAAATAATAATAATAAATTTTATATTAATAATAAGGGAATAAATATTAATAAATAAAATAATATTATTATATATATTATTTATTTTTTACAAAACTTTATCCTCACCTTTTATATCCTTTTTTTTTTTTTTTCTTTTAAAAAAAAGTTATTCGAATAAAATAATATATTTGTAATCGTTCTACTATTATGTTTATATGATTTTGATTGGGAGGAGTCGACAAATCGGATTTGACGAATATATATTAATAAACTATAATTGATAGTGCTAAATGTTTTTTGACACAATCTACTAAAAATAATTCACTCAAATGAGAAAGACCAAATAAATAATCCATTTTTTTTATTATATTTTAAATTTTTTTTTTGAAATTAAAAAAAAAATATTCAATATTTTCGTTCACTGGAAATTTTTGTTGCTCCATAGGCCTATATAACTAATTTTTATCAGAACCCCCCTCCCTGTCAATGTGTTTCGATTTATTTATTTATTTATATTTTTATATCCCCTTTACTGATTTTAAATTTCCATCTTACAATAATTTTAAAACACAAGCTGACACAACTCAAAATCATAAAATGAATTCAAAAAATATGAATACCACGAGTTTGCAATTGAGTTCATGGGTTTTTACTACACTAGATTTGACTCGATCAAAGTTACCAGTTCACTACCCCAAAACTACAGTTATACTATCGGCCCTATACAGTTACTCAAACCAACATATATAGATTTCGGGGGTGTGGGGGAACCTTTTAACCCAACTTTAACTATTTACTTAGCCCCATTACAATCCCTTCATTTGAAGAGTTTCTAAAAAAGAGGTCCTATGTTTATTTATTTTATTGAGTGTAGGGTGCAGGGCTGACGTCAGAGTCAAGCTAGTGACAACATATAGATAATTTTGGACATCTTACAAAATGTACGCACAACAGGTAGACTAATTAAGAATAAGTTGATGTCCAAATTATGAATCATCAATTTAATGGTTAGCTCTTTATTAAAACCTTTACATGAATATTAACATCTCGTTCAAATATAATCCCTTCATTGTCATTATTTTATTTGAATTTCCAATTTAAGAAATATACAGTCTAGATATTCTCGGAAAGGAAGGTGTTCTGAGGAAATAGTGGAGCTCACCCCTTCGGGGAGATTCTCTAGGGGCTATCAATATTATTAATAGTTATACAATTATTTTTTTTTCAGAATGGGGGTTCTAAGATTTCTAAGATCCCGAGAATGCCTCTCCTGTAGCTTTTTAATATTTCCAATATTTATTCATCTTTTAACCATAAATAAAAGGAATAAATCTTGTGAAATTTTCGAAAAAAAAAAGATCAACATAAAAACTTTTTAATATTTTTATAAAAAAATATTTGATTCAATATTCAAAAAAACAATATAAAGAAAATTTAATTCAACAATAATTAACCTATACTAGGTGAGATTCAAAAAAAAAATGAGAGTATTTTTGTTTATAAGATTATATCGAAAATTTAAACGAAGAATTTCTTCTTTTATCCACAAAACCAGTTGTCGGCAACCTTTTAAGGGCAGCATAGTCCAAAAAAACAAACCCAGGACCCTAAAAATCAGGCCCTTGCCCGCACAGGCCGCAGGTTGCCGACCCTGAACTAAACGGTGTTGAATTTTTTCTCCACTATAACAAAAATTTTTTTTAATTTTTTTGAACATATCTCCCCCTTAATAAAAAAAATTATTCGTTTATTCGTCTTTTTTATATATATTAAAAATATTTTTTGGTCAATTTTTGTTTTGTTTTTTATTAAAAATTAATTGAAAATAGAATAAAGAAAATAGAAATTATATTTGGTCGATGTGTGCTTGCTTGCTTTCAATCAATTAATTTATTCATGTTGGAATTGATAATAACAATTTCATCATTTCTTTTTTAGCTTTTAGTAGTGGCGTTAGCAGCATTTTTAAGGGTGGTCTTTGCTTCCTCGACTTTTTATGAGGGGAAACTAAATAATACCCTTTCCTGCTACTGAGGGGTTTGAATTTATTGTATGAATTTCACATCTACATGGTATCGTGGGCTACGGGGCTTCCAAATATAGAGAAATAAAAAGAAAAAAGAACATATGACAGTTCTATAGGTCCCTTTGAGTTTGGTCCAGTAATAGATGGTACCCTGGCACACATCCCGAGTTAATCATACTTGATCCACCAGCAACAACAAATATTGTTTGAAAAGAACCCCCCCCCCCTTAATACTTCCGATAAGATATATTCCTGGCAGCGGGTCTTTGGATGAATCGAATATAACTGAGAGGAAAACTTTTTCAGAAAAATTAATAGTCTAAGCATCGGGCATATAGTTGATTAATGAGAAAAATATTTAAATATATGACTATAGAAATTGGGCGCCAGATCGAAACCAATTAACTATGCGATGGAAAGTGGGGGAAGAGAAAAGGTGGGTGTGAAGGAGGCAAGAGGGAAGTAAAAAAGGAAGGGATAAAGATTTTTAAGGGCAGGGCCGCAGACAGACTTGACGGGCCTCGGGGCTACATAATAACACGCCCCCCCCACCCTTAAAGTTTTTTTTTAGTATGTAAAAGACTATTGTGGCTTTCATGCCAACAATTTTTGAAACAGTTATACATAGCATACAATATTTATTTACCTGGTAAATAAAAAAGTTATTTAAAAATTTTTCAAAATTTCCTAAACAAAGGGTTACCATGTGAGGAGGCAATGGCTAAGCTGAGGATTACGGAGTCCGAAGTCTCAACACGGCTCGGGTTCGAATCCAGCTTGCCGCAAATAATTCAAACATCCTGCCGAAGTCTCCTCTTAGGGTAGGAAAGGGCTATCCCCCACCGTGGTTTCACTAAGGGCCTAATTGGCCTAAGTGAGTTCCCTCTCTGGGAACGGCCACTTCAACCTAACCTAGGGTTACCATAATTGATTCAGGCCAGATCCGGGCAGATGAGTTCCGGAGGGGTCTGGGAGTATGGAAAATTAGACACTTACTTTTTAGCTATCCTGAGACATGAAAAATATTATCAAACTTACTTTGAGCTTAAAGGGCCCGGAAAAAAATTTCAAAAAAATAATTTTTTTTTATTGAAATTTTAACTAGGCATGAAGAAAGGATGTCAGTCAGCCAACAGGAGAGCCTCTATCAAATAAAAATCTTTTTATTACAAAATAAAATAAGCCTATTCAAATTTAAAGATAAAAGTTTTGCTGCTGACGCCACTACTTTCTAAAAAAAGATGAAATTTGTCCTAAAGATTAGGAACAATTATTATTATAATTCCAAGAGTTATATATATTTACAAATTTTTGGTCGATGTAATTGTATTATATGGGAATTTTGTTTACAATTCATAAACATCGCGGCCATTAGGCCTATTACCTGCCGGTCTGGCCGACATGGCGGAACACCTTTTCGCCGTCGAGCAATGCGCCTTGGGACATCCTCCAGCGCCGCCGTGAGCTCTCTCCCTCTGCGGTGACGTATATGAGTACATATTGTAGCCGGGTATAATGTGCACGCGTACATCGCCTGAAGGTCGAGCCTCCCCTCCGCGACTCCTCCTCGAGAAAGAAACCGTTGTTTTGCAACAACAGTAGTGGAACAAGTTGATGTAAGCGGAACGGAAATGCCGGTTAGTACAACAATATAGGAGGTTGTTCCAACAGGATTTAGTCATAGCCAGCCAGGCCAAGGAGTTGAATGCTTTTAATTGTTCCGGCTGCGTGCGGATGCAAGCAACAATCAAGAAAATTCCTGTGGGCAACCAAAATGCTATAAACATGATCAAACTGTAAGCATTGGTTTTCATCAATTCAATATCCCAATTTAATGCGTTGCCCGGTTTGAAATTTGAAACAGTCCTTGTTTTATACGAATGGACAATTATGGCAAGCCGTATGAAGAAGAAAGCGGAGATGAATGCAGGGCCCACAATCAAAACAGCTGCAATATATAATTGTGGCAATTGGTTATGGTTAAAGGGCCGTCCACAAAAATTTAGGCCGCCGTATTCGAAGGTAAAATAGACGGCCAACGAGCTGAGAAGCCAGATAATCAACACCACAGCGGTAATATTACCAGCAGTTACTCTGCAACAAAGACATCTCTAGATAAACTCCGACAAAGGAGGTGGAGGTGTTATTAGTAGGCGCGGATGTTCATGCACAGCTATATGAATAAATTCCTGAAATTTTGAACTTAGCCATTTCATGAGTATTCAAATCGAAATAACTTTATTTGTTCCGTGCATATTTTGGCTTCTTTTGAAGAAATTCCATGCACAATGAGTTTTGCCAATTTTTATCCAAAGTAAACTTATTTTTAATCAGGGGCGTATATAGAAATTTTTTTCGGGGGGGGGGGGGGGGGCCGAACTCAAAAAATTTTTCCGTGGAAAATTTTTTTTTATGAAACTATACTTTTTTTCACACGAAATTTTTTGCGGAACAGTTTTTTTCTATTGCGGAACCAAAGTTGTCCATCCTGCGGAAGAATTTGTTGCGCTGATATCTGTATATCCCTATAGATGTATATGTGTTTGGAAAACTTCGGGAGGGGGGGGGGCCCGGGCCCCCCTCGGCCCCCCCTTATATACGCCCCTGTTTTTAATTAGAAACCGACCGAATATTCGGTTTCGGTTTCGGCCAAAAATACTGGTTTCGGCCGTGGTTACAGTTTCGGCCAAAAAGTAGCCGAAACCTGAGTCTGAAAAGATGGGATGAGACTCGCACGCAAAAAAAAGGTCAAATAATTTGCACTTGAGGGAGGAAAAAATTTTCCGCTTGGTGGAAAAGGGGCGGAAAACATTTCTTTGGTTCCGCAAAAGGGGAAATGTTCTGCGGGAAAATGTTAGTTTCTTTAAAAAAAAATTTCCGTAGAAATATTTTTGATTTAAGGCCCCCCCCCCCCGAAAAAGATTTCCATATTCGCTCCTGATAGGAAATACAAGTTTCGGTTTCGGTTGAAAATCTTGTTTCGGTCAGACGCTATTTTTCATGCATATTTTAACATTTTTTTAAGGAAAAAACATGTTTTGAATATTTTTGTTGCAGTTGCTTTTAAAGTCTAATTTATGTGACAAAAATTATAAATTATTTTTAATATTTTCAAACTTTCGTGCTTTACAGGGTGGAAATGTAAAAAAAAAAAGATGAAAATTTCATATATTAATAAATACTCAGTGATTTCAAACTCAATTTCTTTCAAGTCTGCGTCTGTCACTTCAAAAGTCATTTTCTGCGTTCAAGAACGCCTTCTCGGATAAACGCATGTCCTTAAACGAAAAAAAAAATTTTGTGAAATTGCTTCTTTGCAATGAAGGGAAACAATATATGCACATTTGGTCATTTTATAGAGCATTAATGCATGTATATTTTAAAGTTTGTTTGTGCATCAACATCCGAACTCTAGTTATTAATATAAAATAAAATAAAATACAAATATTAAAGCACATACCTATCATAATAGAGGTGAGTGCAGCAGAGACGGCAATAATTTTCGGCAGCAATAGCAACAAGTGTTAATACAGTAACGAGACAGCAAAGCAACGCTAAACACCATTGAAATCGACAAACGGGCTGCTTAATTTCAGTTAGATCGGCAAGAAGCATAATAACGGAAGAGGGCATGACAAGTCCAGTCACCAAAAGGTCAGCGATCGCTAAATTTGCCAAGAAAGTGTTTCCTGTAAAATAAACAAAGAAATTATTAAAGAGCGGTAATGTTACTAGCTACAAAATTTGTAGCGGCTTAACTAGCCTTTGAGGGCGGAGGGGGGCGAAGTTTTTGTTTTCTTTAATAGGCTATACGAATCTCATTTCATCTTTTTTTTTTTTTAAGTATTCGAATCTCGTTCGAGCTTTTTTTTGTAATTTTTCTTCGAATTTGTGGTATAAAATGAATTTTATTATGAAATTTCAAAAAAAAAGCCGGATATTTTGGGAAAAAGCCGGAAAGCCAGATGCGCTAGGCCTGTGTCGGTATCATGGGGCGCCAAAGGCTTGATCCCCCTGGGGCGGGGGAGCGAGCGCCCTTATTATTGATTCTAAACTAAACGATCATAGTCATAGGCGCCGGAACTGGGGGGGGCAAGGGTACATTGCCCCCCCCTGGCATCCTATAGGGGGGGACAGAGGGGGGCAAAATTTCTTCTTTTATTTCATTTATTTTTAAAAATGATATATTTTTACTTTTGAAAAATAAAATTTTCTAAATTAAAAAAAATTAAAAGAGTAAGAAATTCATTTTTTTCAAATTTTTTCCAAAAATTTTTGATAAAATCACTAGAAAATTTTTTTTTTAATTTTAATT
Source organism: Euborellia annulipes (assembly GCA_023213315.1). NCBI lineage: Eukaryota > Metazoa > Arthropoda > Insecta > Dermaptera > Anisolabididae > Euborellia > Euborellia annulipes. The sequence continues at coordinate 8,231 of JAKCPI010028774.1, read as the reverse complement.
TTATTAAAATTGTGATTTTATTTAAAATTTTATAGTAATTTGTTTTTGTTTTATACTATTTGATCATATTAAATTATTTTAATTTTCTAAAAAAAAATTTTTTGCCCCCCCCTGATTCAAATTCGTTCCGGCGCCCCTGATCATAGTCTTTAGGGCACATACCTTAAATGTTTTTATACGATTTGAAGTCGTCATTATGAATGGATTTCTTTCAAAAGATCAGTAAATATTTCTGTCTTTCTAACCTAACTTCTAACACCCTTCGTTTCTTGTTTGTTCGCTGTTCAAGTTTATTTATTTTCTTCATAATTAATATTATTTCGTTATTAACTTTATTTTTCAATCATATCAATAATTAAAAGATTCAATTACTATATTTTATTTAATAATATAATAATTATTTTGAAATTTAATTTTTAAATTTGTAATAATATATAATTACAATGACAATGAAATGTTTTATGGCTCTCTTGAAAAATAAACAAAAATGGAATTAGGCACTTTGTTAATTAGAACGTCGATATGTATTTAAATCAAGAGAATACGATTTAAAAAATGACGTTTAAGACGGGAAGTGAATCACCTTGCCTGCTGAGGGTAGGCAACGTAAAGGTCAAAACAATATATAGAAGATGATTAAAGGCGAGAATTTCTTCAATCTATGATGTGCACTGCGCGTCTTTCCCTTAATGAGTTCTCGGAAGGAAGCGAGGGGCGGGGGGGAGGGGGGCGCAAATATTAAAGGAAGACAGATATACCAGTATTGGATGAGCAGGGACACAGAGAGAGAGAGATCTATTTCCTCCCTTTAATCAGAAAATAAGAAGAATTTTAGCCAACAAGAAAAAAACAGGAATTCTTTAAATTAAAAAATCTGGTGTGACTGGTCGCCCAGCACACAACTTACTCCACTTCCTTTGGTAAAAGAAAATTGTGCGCTGTGCTTGTCACACCAGATTATTTGTGTAGACATATATTTAGGATTCGACAGTACGGTACATTTGAATTCAAGATGTAAAATTTATAAGTATAATTATTCCCATATAAGGGAAAATATTTATATTTTGTAACCATGGCAACCATTTCTCTTATCTTTCCTAATAAGTACAGTGAGCGCCCTCGGGGTTTGGTGTAGAGGTTAGCGTGCTAACCTAGTATACCAAAAGTCGCGGGTTCGGACCCCAGGGCCCTATTTCATAAAGCTGACAATGACAGGTGACAATTTGTCAATTTGTTGAATAACTGTTTCATAAAAATCCGCTCTTGACTTAATTGTCAAGTTAAAAAATGACATTTTTGTAAAATTGTCATGACAATTTGTCACTTTTTGGTTTCATAAAATTTCTAGGCTGATAGGTGAATTTTGACAATTTGTCACGAATAATTTGTCACTTTTTGTTTTTGAAACGAGAATTGTCGGGACAATTTTCTTTTTTGTTTGACAATTGTAGAAAAATTCTGACAGGCATTAAAAGAAAAAAAAAATCGAGATGTTTTGAATACTAATATCTAATTCAAATATATAAATCTCGAAAATATTTAATTATTTTTTTAAGTTTTTTTTTCACTTATAACGCTGTAGAATATCGTGTATCTAGCGAGAGAGAGAGGGATTAATTCAATTCCTCTCTTGTGAGCTAAGAAGTAGACAAGATGGTGCAAGAGAGAGGAGGAGAGGAGAGAGGAGGATTAAATCAATTTCGTTGAGCTGCTTTACCCCTTCTTACACCCTCATCTACTTCTTAGGGCTTTAAAATAGCACTAAAAACAATCCACAAACACTCAACCGCCCACATAACGCACACCTACTAACCCAGAACACATCTGACATTTATCAATATTTGAAATGTATTAAGTATAAAACAAAAAAGGTGAATTGGAAAAAAAAAATAGAGATCACATCTTCAGATTACAAATTTCTTTCTTTTTCTATGATTGAAGTTAAAGTGACCTTTAATTAAAACCCTTTGAGGATCCTCTTTATTTTTTTTTAATATCGATTCTCGTTCAACAGGTTGATTAATTGTTTAATATATACATCAAATAGAATATGATTAAATATAATTATATTAAATCAATCATTAAATAAAAAAGAAAAAGAAAACATATTTGAAATTTTTTTCAGTCACTTTAATAAACTCTTTATGAAAAAAAATAAATCAATGAGATCAGAAGCAACAAATTCAATAAAAATTACCAAAGTGAATTTTCATTGGCGCTGCTAGAATTTGTTTATGTAGGTGGAGGGGGGGGGGGGAATTAATATGATTTTTTTAAAGGGACTTTGCGATTTGGCTTTAAGCAGCATCTTTGATTAACTTTAAGGGGATTCAGGAGCGACGCTTAAACGTACTTTAAAAAAAAACCAGACTATTATAAGGAATTTTTCAATGCGTTTTTTTTTAAATGAATTAAATTCATAAGAGATTATTGAGTCATCGAGCTATAATTTTTTTAATGACTCATTGAAAAATTATCGTAATTAATTTTTTTGTTATCAAGCAAATACAAAAAAACAATCTGTCCCAATAATCTTTAATTTTTTTTAAATTTAAAAATGAATTTATTGTTATTATTAATCACATATTAATTAAGAAATTTTTAAAATAAGCTTCGATGATTTATTTAAAAACCAACTGTCAAATTAGTTCATCATTCTTGCAATAGATGGCAGGCTAGTCTAACAGCCGATCGCCAAATGGCCTATATTTATATATTTTTATGCTTTTATAAAAGATACATAATATATAATAACATTTATAAAGTATTTATTGTTAAAAGATCAATGAAAATCAACCAAATGCATTAAATATTATTAGCTACCATTCTGACATCTCTTGGCAAGTTTTTGAATTACTTGATTTTTGGGCATACTTTTTATGACACACTACGCCATCTTATCGGGAAAAACATGCGTAACACCTTCGGTCCTGTTCGGTCTTAAGGCCCTAAGGTCCTGAGGAAGATGATTGCATCGAAACTGATACGTACAAGGCAGTTGACCAATAATAACTAAATTTAAAAAAAAAAAAACGTTTTTATAATTTTTTGACCCAACATCCGCACTTTACAAAATAGTATATTTCATGTTTTTAAACTTATTTCTTTAAAATTCGCATGATATTATTCTTTCTTTTTGATATAACTTTTCTTCTTTAAGATTATAAACATATATAAAATACGTAAATAAGTCTCGATCGTGAATAAAAGTTAGTATAATAAATTGTTGAAATGTTTGTGAGGAATGAATGCTATCGATCGAGGGAGGCGATAAAGTCCGATGACCCCTCTTCACATTTAGAGTGAAGCAAAGATGTATAGGCCAATAAAGGGATGTAATTTATCCCATTCATGGCTTTGTTTGTCTGTCTTATTAGATGAGCTCAGGGGGGGAATATATTTTAAATTTTAAATTAATCAATATAAATGATTCCCGAGGCGAATATATATAAAAAAAAAATCACTATAGAATATAAAACAAATTTTTTACTTTTTCTTATCTATCTCTATATATGTTATTATAATATATATAGAGAGGGAAAGTATTGGATTCATGTCAAAAATTCGATGTCGAGATTTTGATGAATATACACGTTTTAAGGTCCCCTGAATCCAAAAAAGTGGTTTTCGCGACATGGTCTGTCTGTCTGTCTGTGAACAAAATATCTCAAGAACGAAAAGAGCCAGGAGGTTGAAATTTTATATTTAAGTTAGGCACCTCCATGGGACGTCACACGAAGCTTTTGAACAAAATCGACCAAAGAGTACTAGTACTTTACTGATGCACTTTTTCAGTTTTTTTCGATTTTCTCTAAATTTGCTCCAACGATTTTTTTTTTTAAATTCAAAAATCAATTATTTTTTAGATGCTCTTTAAAATGTATATTCTCATTTTGCGATTGAAATCTTCTGAAGACCACTTTACTCTTGTATTTCATAGGGAAGATAGGAGAAATGGTTGCCATGGTAACAAAATATAAATATTTTCACATATAAATTTTACATCTTGAAAATCGAATGTACCGTACTGTCGGGAACTGAATATATGTCGACACAAAAAATCTGGTGTGACAAGCACAGAACACAACCTTCGATTACCGAAGTTAAGAGGAAGAAGTTGTGTGCTGTGAGACAGTCACACCAGGTTTTTATCTAATAATTTTCAACAAATTGTAACAAATTTTTAAGTTATGAGTTGAGATTAAAAGAATTATATTATTATTATTATTATTATTATTATTATTATTTATTGTTTGGCAATTTCGCCTTACAAAGAACATGGAGTGTGTTTTTACATAAATATATACAAAAAGATATAGGATATTGCAATTGTTTTTTTTTTTTCTGTTTCTCTTCTTATTTTTCTCTTAGGTAGTTCTTCACTTCTTTCTTCCTCTCTCTACTCGTTCAGGATAAACGCCCTCATCTTCAGCGCCGATGTTGTATAAAAATGTAGTGCGTTAAGATCAAATATATTCTCAATTTTCAGGACCTCCAGTACTGAGGTCTTCCCCTTCAAATGGTAGGCCCTAAGATGGTGGTGAATAGGGCAGTTAAGTAGGAAATGCTCTAGGTTTTCTGCTTCGTGTAGATTGCATATCGAGCACTCGCTTTCGGCGTCGAATACGTGTTTCGTTCCTTGTATGTAAAGGTTGATTTTTTTTGTATTAGCCAGGCGGAGTTGGGCAGTTGTCCGTAGTTTCTCGATGTTGGTTCTAATGTATAGATAATCTTCCGCGTCTCCTTTATTCTGGTAGATGCGTTTGAAGAGGGGATTGTACTTCGAATGGATCATCCCTTCCAGGTCTTTATCGATGGTTAGTCTTTTTTGTTCGGATGATACTTCCTCGATGTTATTTTTTTTAATATTCGCATTATTCAGGATGCCCTCGCTTCCAGTTTCCTGGAGCAGCTCCCTTAGCTGTGTAAACCAATTGTATTCCTTCTTGTTTGAATCACTGTTGTCCAGTATCCGCATCCGATCAAGAGCAATCTTCGGCCAGCGATCTTCCGTCATTTTAGCAACTTTGGAATACCAGGTAAGTGTTCTCTTGATTATCTTGTGTCTCAGCGCAGGGCTTCCCGTTTCCAGTCTCAGGATATTGTTCGGTGTATTTACGGGTAAGTGTAGGACTCTTTTTAAAAATTTCACATGTGCTTTTTCTAGGTTGTCTAGGTATCTAAGGGCCCATATTTCGGATGCGTATAGCAGCGTAGAGTCGATCAAGGATTCTCGTAGTCGAACCTTCGTTTCCCATGAGTCCGACCTAGCGGAGGACAATATGGAGGTCGTTTTTATTGTTGCGAAATTTGCTTTTTTTATTGCATTGTCCGCAGAATGACAGAACTTTCCACTACAAGAAAATAGAATACCCAGATATTGGAATTGTGAGACCATTTCTATCTCCTCTCCCATATAGAATTTTTTCGTTAGTCTCTTGCAGTTTCCGCTCCTTCTGAAAGGGACAATCTTAGTTTTATTTACATTTACTCTAAGACCATTCGTTTTGCAGTACGATTTCAGCGAATCGAGAAGCCTCTCCACACCAAACTCCGTATCCGAGAGTAGCACCAGATCATCTGCATACATCAATAATGGGATATCTACCTTGTCATTTAAGGGTACTCCTCTATTTCCATTCATTCTTAGATGTTTTTCCAGGTCGCTCGTGAACAGGTTAAATAAAAGGGGGCTCAGAGTATCGCCTTGAAGCACACCTCTTGTTATTTTTATTTCTTTCGACGTTTTATTGTTTATTTTTAGCGTCATTATTGCCGAATCGTAGAGACTTTTTATAATGTTTATTAATTTGTTGCTGATTCCAATTGTAGCCAACTTGTTCCAGAGAAGAGGGTGTTTTATAGAGTCGAAGGCCTTCTGGAAGTCAACAAAAACTGCAAACACATAGCGACCTTTCAGACGTATCGTGTTACCAATTAGGGTATTTAGAATAAAAATATTCTCTGTGCAGCCTCTTCCTTTTCTGAAGCCGGTTTGTGCTTCCGGTATAACACTTTCGCTATCTGCCCAGGCTGAGATCCTGCCTTCGAGAATGCTGGTAAATATCTTTGTGATAGAATTTAATATGGCAATACCTCTATAATTCGTAGGATCCTCTTTATCTCCCTTTTTGTATATTAATCTCATATCCACCTGAGACCAAGCGGCAGGTGTTGATTCTTTTTGTAAAATTTTGTTGAAAAGAGCTAACAGGTAGTGTTCCCAAGCTGGGGTGAGAATTTTATAGAATTCATTCTGTAGTCCATCCTTTCCCGGGGTTTTTTTAAGCTTACTTTTGCCTATGCAGGCCTGCAGCTCCTCCAGGGAAATATCTGCGTCCAAGTAAGGATGAGACAGCAGCGGGTTTTTTTGAGGACTTTTCATCGCCACATTTTCAGTTTGGTAGAATTCATAAAATGCTTCTTCAAATTTCTCCAATTGGACTACATTATCTTCTTTTGCTCCTCGCTTCGAAAATCTTCTCACAGTTTCCCAGAATTCCGTATGATTTCTTGTGTTAGCTATTCTTTCTATTATGTTGTTGTAGTAATCGTCTTTTGAGTTTTTTAGCAGTGTTTTATATTCTCTTCTTTGTATAATGTAGCGTTGATATTGATCCTCCCCTCTTCTGTGTCTCCAATCATTGTAAGCCGTTCTTGTTAGTTTTTTTGAGGTTCTGCAATCCTGGTTAAACCAAGGGTTATTTGTATATTCTTTGTCAAGTCTTATAGGAATTTTTGTTAGGATATTTGCGCTTTGGGCTGCTTTATTTATGGTGTTGGTTAAATTTGCGTTTGCCCATTCTATGTTCTCAGGCAAAATATATATTTCTGGGCTTTGTTGGAGGATTTTTTGAAATTCTTGTATTTTCGGTAATTCCCAAGAGGATATCAGTTTATCAATAGTTTTGATTTCTTCTGGAATTTGAGGCTCACCTTTCAGTGTCAAGAGGCACATTAAATGTTTTGTAAAACCGGCAAAGTTCAACACCTTTAAATCCTTCAAGAATTTTAAACAATTTAAGTTTAACCATGCCAGATCTATTGTACTACTGCCGTTCGGTGCCAAGTAGGTATATTCACCGTTTTTATCTGACTTAGTCCTTCCATTTAGAACTATCATGCCAAAGTCTTCCATGACTTCCACTAGTTTACAGCCTCGACTGTTCGATTTAAGATCTTGAGTTGTCCTCTTTGGATAGATGTTAAAGCCTTCCGTCAGTTCAGGTTCACAGTTATTTAAGCCGCCTATTCGGCCATTGAAGTCCCCCAGCAGGATCACATTTTTTATTCGGGTCTGTGGGGTCCAGAAGGGTCAAGCATTCTTCGAGTTGTCCAATACATATTTCTGAGTTTATATCAGGTTTCATATATATTGAACCAATTATGTAGTTACGTGAAGGGATGTGTACCTCAATTAATAGCCACATGTTGGTTGATTCCACAATAGAGACAGTTATTCCTGTTGATTTCTTCACCAGGATCGCTATACCACCGCTTGCTCTTCCCATTGTCTTCTCTCTGACGGCTTCCACATGAAAAGTGTCATAGTTCTTTAGATAATTCGGAATTTTTAGTTCTTCCCGTTCCACAAAAGTTTCGACGAGACAAATAATATTCTGCCCATTTAGAAAGGATTGTTGTACAGAGTCCAGTTTAGTAAGATTGTTGATGCCTTCTATGTTCCAAAATACAATATTAAAATTATCCTCTTGCTGTTTTCTGCTTTTTGTATTTTTGTTTCCATCTCTCCTGTGGGTCCTCCTCCGACTTAGTTTTTTGGAATCATGGTTAGGGTGTTCTCATCCTTCTTTAGAACGTAGGCCACTCCGTCGATGATCAAGGTATTGTCCGACCGGATAAATGCCTTCTTCTTCTCCCTCTTGGCCTTCTTCAGGTGCGGAAGGAGTCTTTTTTTCTGCTTTTGTTGATTTTGGGTTAGATCTTCTTCTAAGTAAATGTCGGTGCCCTTTAATTTCCCTTTCATCTTTAATAAATTTATTTTAAAATCGTAGTCATCTGTAGATAATACTATTGCTCGATTGCCACCCTCATGTTTCGGGCCTATTCTTCTTGCTGACAGAATTTTTGGGGTTTCCTTTTTCTATCTTGAATTTTTCACTTAATACTTCCCTCACGAGCAAAAGAGTATCTGGGGTCCTCTCCTCCCTCGCCTCGGGCACTCCCTTTATTACCAAGTTCATTCTTTTCTTCTCTCTTTCCATCCTCTC
>JAKCPI010028772.1:0-10004 GCA_023213315.1 Euborellia annulipes | reverse complement strand
ATGGGGTCTAAATGGATGCCTTGGATGCCGAAAAAGAACTTAAAAAAAAAAGTTTTTTTTAAGTTATTGATAGGCGATATGAAATTTTTTTTATCAGAATCAAGAAGCAATAATGACGTAACAGGATTGCACTTTTATTTTTTATTTTCAATGGGCAAGATTCGTAAAAAGTGAAAATTATATAAAAAAAATAATTTAATACAAGATTTATGAGTTTCTTATTGATTTTGTTGTTATAAAAAATTCACGTATAATTCTAAAAAAATAAATGCAACATTTCTTAAAAAATATTTCTTCCTGAAAACCACTTTGAATGACATGTTTAGAATTTATTATCAAATTATCTTCTTCACTTTAAGAAATGTCTAAATATTGTAACAGACATGAATTGAAATATTATATTAAAAATTTTCCTAAAATTGAAGTCGGGAGGAATTTCCTAAAATATTGCTAATAGTAGTAGTGCTTATTGATTTTTGATTTGGAATGGATGGCTGCTAACGCTTTGCGAGACTTGAAGCACTAACCCAAATATGCAAAGTATCAAAGGTCGACGGAGATGGGGTTGAAATGTAATCATTCTTTTTGACATCGGCCAAATAAACATTAAAATATCCAAGACTATAACTTAATTTGTAGCCAATATACCAGGAATCATTTTAATTAAAATCAGGACACTTTAATGTTATAGAAAATCGAGCCCAAGAGATGACATTTATGTCCACATTCAGATATTCTTAAGGTGGCTACACACATAACTGCACACTTGACAAGCATGCTTGTGCAATCTTTTTGTACCAGCACGCACACATTCCCTTCAGCACCACACGGCACAAGCATGCCGGAAATTAACCTAAAAATGTCAAACTCGGAAGGTTATTTACTCTGAAGATAACAAGAAATACTCACTTGCTTTAAACAAAGACAATAAATATTAATATTTAAATTGAAATTTTAAATGAATTAATATTTATTAAATAAATATAAAATGTCAAGACCTCTATAAAATGGCGAAGAGTTTTGCTTGCATAAATATACTTGATTCAAATTCAATCGAGCATCAAGCTGCTTGCACAATTAAAATGCTTGCGCAAAATTCTCCTACAGATGCTAAAGTTTGCTTGTATAAAAAGATTGTACGAGCATGCTTGTCAAGTTTGCCGCCTTTATGTGATAATTTTGTTTCTCCAACTTCATTTTTATAGATCTAACCTTTTTATTATCTTCATTTGATCTTTCATTTTTTTTTTTTTTTTCAATTTCTGTTTTTATTTAGTATTTCTTATTTGATTATTGAATTATTGATTGTATTGGTCCAATCAGATTTTTTCATCTTTCTGAATCCGGGCTATAACAACTATATTACTTTAATTTACTTAAAATTTAAAAAAATCCGATTTAAGCCTTGGATATATATTGGCATCGAATCATTAATTAATATTGATGACCTGGTGCTCTTTGTATGCATTGTTTTATAAATCAATTTGTGTTTAAATTATTCGAGCTTAAATAGGATTCTCTTATATTTTGAAAAACTATTGACCCAGATGCGAATTCAATTCCGTTTCTTTTGTATTAATCACGAGCGCTTTTTACCCCCCTGAGAGAGAGAGCAACGAAATTCATTGGCGTCAAATCGGTTGCGAATATCCAGGGACCGATAAAATCGCCTTTACGAAGCTTATCGCAAAAACAAAACAACAACAGCAGATAAATTTTTTTTATCATGCTTTTTTTTTAAATGCTATATTATTAAAAAGAAGCTATTGGGTTGAAAATCATTCAGTGGAAAATCAAAATCTAGGTTTGTGTATGTAGAAAAATACATGTATTTATTCCTCCATTTAAGTTTTTATTATTTAAATCGCTTTTATAAAAGCATAAGTCTCGTGGAGTAGCGATAAGACCGTTGAAACACAATTTACTGTAGAATTTAGAACAAACGGAATCAAGCTAAGCAACTATTTAAGATGGTTTCTTTATTCATGATCAAGTAGATGCGTCAAGCTACTTGGCCTAGACTTTCGAGTCTTGTTTTTTTTTTTTTTTTTTTTTTTTTTAAATTTGTTTTAAGATTTTTATCGGCATCAGAGGCCATTTAGACCTCGTCCCTATTTATTTCAACTTATTAGCATCCATTTCAATTGAAATAAATTTTTTGACGGGATGCGAACCCTTGACCTTTAGTATTTTTTTTAACACACACTTTTTTCTCATTCACACTCAACACTCACACACACATTCTCACAGTCTTTTTCGGCAACACAGGCCATATAGACTTTATACGATAACCGTTGTTATTTATAATATCTATTGGGGATCCAGGCATTTCTATGTAAGCCATTTGGTATCCACTTTGGTATTTTGAATCTTGTTAAATTTAAGAAAGGGCTAAGCTAAATAAGAGTCTATTGGATTGCTAACATGGATCGAAGGATCGGGATTGATATGAAGTCCAATTTACCCAGGATCGCTTCGTGGTGTTGATAAATGTCATTATTAATTAGAGCTGTCGTTTGCCAAATAGACAATTGTAGGAAAAGGTAAATTTCTAAGATTTTTGGCAGTAAATATTAATCAATTCTAGTGAATTTTATTTACTGCTGGCAAAAAATCTCAGCAATTTACTTTTCCTGTCAATATTGATAACCTAAAGCCGAAGGGGTTCGGAGAGTCTGATGATTATTTAAATGTGCCTGGATAATTGTAATTAAGCTTATATATGCTTATCGTTTATAACCTAAGATGCCGAAAAAGCCTAATTTTTAAAGTCGCTAACTTAACTGGATCCCACAAATGTCATTTTTTTTTTTAATTTTGTTTTCTTGCACTATTTCTTTTTACATATTTTATCAATTAATTAATTTAACAAATTTTTGTAATTTTTAATGTCAAAACAATCAAAACAAAATGTGAAGTTTTTTTTTTTTATAAAAAAACATTCACACTTTTTCTCATTCACACTCACACTCATACACACATTCACACAGTCTTTTCGGCAACTCTGGCCATATAAGACTTTTGACGATAACCGTTGTATTGAAAATATCTATTGGGGGTTCAGGCATTTCTATTTAAGCCAAAAATGTGAAGTTGGAATATTTAAATCATTTATTCGAGAAACCCTATAAGTCAGAGTTCAGCAACTTTTGGGAAATTGAAAAAAACTGAATAAAAGTTGGTAATGACAAAAGATGGACATTTTTCCAGTCTGATTCGTTTGGTGATGAATAATCTCTTGACTCTTGGGCAAATTTACTACCTAACCATGACTATACTAACCAGGCCTTAGTTTTTGCAACCAATCCATGGTTAAGCTTTATTTAACATAACCAATTCTCGTAGAGGTTTTATTCCCATTCTAAAATGTCAGCTATAATTAAATTATTTTTTCCAAAAGTTTACAACAGAAAAGTGAATGCTTTTATTCAAAAAGAGTCCAGAGGGGATTTGCCAGCTTAAAATTAAAAAAAAAAAAAAATAAAAACTGATGCCAGAAATTCTTAATTTATTATTTAACACGTTATTCAATTTTTTTTTTTTTTTAAATAAAAATCCACATTGTCTTTTTTCATTTATAAAAGAATTTTTACATGGACGCCTGTGATTTATGTTTATTTTCTAATAAGTACTCGTGAGTCAAATTAAAATGGAGAGAGTTAGAATTCACCAAAGAAAAATATCATTTAGAAGAAATATGACAGTATAAAATCCACTCTCTTTTGATGGGGTTAAGGTTGACAAGTGCGAGGGTGGTGGAAAAAAAGGAAGTTGGGGTGAAAAGGGGAAAAGAACGAAAAGGGCGATTCAGCCTGACGAGACAAGGGGGTTGGAAACTGTTGCCACGAAACACGTTTTGGAAATGTCACATTTCATAATTTTTTTTTTTTTTTAATGTAGATAGGTATTTTTTTAAAACATTTTTACTCAAACAAATTCTAAGAAATTTGTATAAGATTAAATCTTAAAAGGTCTTTGTGTTTTAGATATTGATTGCATTACTTCCTCCTCTTGGCCCAGAAAATGGAAACCCATCTCGGGGTCGGATACAAGGTGGAGGGTCTAATTAGAATTGTAGAGCATTTGATTCTCTATAGTTCATAAAATTCGGTCAAGTACACAAATAAAACTTGTGAAATATGAATCAAGTTTTGTACGATCACAATACCCCATAAATCGAGAGGGAATTTGAGAATTTATTAAGATACAGTTATAATTAACCTTTAAATTTCAAGTGTAGGAACAGATGATACTTTAATGAAATAAAATCGATCGCCTCAAAGATTTGTATTAACGCCTCCACAATGCTCTACCCACCTGGTATATTTTGGACGTCACTCTGGAGCTTTACATCATTCAAATTTTTATTTTTTATTTAAAAGAAGAGATGATCTAAAGAGGCGCTGGTTCGGACCCCAGGCAGTCCGATGAATTGATTTAAATCATTTGGATACCCAATGGTATAAATAAATGTGCCTGGACTCGCAAATCCAAGTAGATATAGCTTATTTAAAAAAGTATCACAATATGATATATGGCCTGAGATGCCGAAACGGCTAAAAAGAAAAGAATCATTAGATTCCATAAATATTTTTTGAGGCCACTAAATTAATGGAAATAAAAAAAAAAAAAAAAAAAAAAAAAACAAAACAATTCTTTCAGTTTAAATTTTTATTATAATATGTCAACATTTCGGAGCTCAGGATATGATTCTTAAAATAAGGGTATTTTATGGCTGGTGGAATTTGTATTAGGAATGAAAGTTTGAAGAAAATGCAGCCAAAATTTTTTCTTTAAAAATATATATTTCAACAGCTGATGTTTCGGCTTTGGTTAAAGCCATCCTCGGAGCTATAAACAATGAAACGAAACATTTCCCTTTACAAATATGGCTTAACAATAATTTTCTTTTTATAAAAATTTTTTCAGAATGAGAATCATACCTGCTGTTGGTCATCAAATACATATTTTTTTTTTTTTTTTTTTATACAATTCAAAATATATGTATTTGATGACCAACAGCAGGTATGATTGATTGTCATTCTGAAAAAATTTTTATAAAAAAAAATTATTGTTAAGCCATATTTGTAAAGGGAAATGTTTCGTTTCATTATATATAGCTCCGAGGATGGCTTTAACCAAAGCCGAAACGTCAGCTGTTGAAATATATATTTTTAAAGAAAAAATTTTGGCTCAATTTTCTTCCAACTTTCATTCCTAATACAATTTTTTTTTTTTTTCAATAGAGTTGGAATTAGGGATATTAGTTTGCTGTATTTTAATATTGAACTCTTTGCAACTCCCATCAGAGTGGTCAGATACTCATTATAATAATAACTAAATAATAATACTAACTCCAATATTAAAGGAATAAAGAAAATTAGTAAGAATCTTACTTCTGACGTGAGATATGTACCTAACAATTTTTAATCAAAATAATAATACGTTTTATGTCTTAATTTCATTCAGAAAACTTTCTCCTTTTTCCACATACACTTTGGATATTTTATGTATGAAATTCACTGGTCGTACTCTATAATTAAGCGAAAGAATAAGAATTATCTCAAATCGAATTCATAGCTATTCAAATTTTAACTTGTTACAGTCTACCTTATAGACACATAAGCATATCGGTTGCCTATCTTCAAGGCGATATTCTTAGGAATGCTATTTATTATTAAATTCTTACTACAAAGAGCTTAAATTGTGTAATAATTGAGAGCGGAAAGCAGCTACTCAATTAAACCCATCCTCTTCTATGACCCTTCTAGCTCAGTACTGGTTGCCTAAATATCAGGCGTTCAATCTCGAATAGGAAAAGCAATTTTAAATTGATCTAAAAAACACTATATCTGTTTTATTTCAACCTGCTCATAACTTTCCTCTTACAAACTTTGTATTTACAATATAGCCTCAAACGCCGACAAAGAAAAAGTTTCTTTACAAATTAAATTTCATTTCAAATTAGATAACATCATCAAAAAGTTGGCGTGGAATTTAAGAGTCAAGGTCGTTACTAAGTTCCCATATTATTTAAAAAGAATAATCTAGAATAATTGTGAGAATTTTATGAGTAAACACAAACCATTTATTATATAAAAAAGCTTCCTCTTTTAAATTTTAAATAATTAAAACAAAAAAAAATTTCTTCTGGTTTAAATAAATCCATCTGTGGCATAAACTGAACACGGATTACAATTTAAGATCGGCAATTTTGCTGAATGATGAATTTAAAAAAAAATGTTCAATTTTAAAAAATCTAATAAATATCAGATGAATGAAATATCCAAAATAGAATGACAATGACATAGAAATAAAAATAATAGAGTATGTAATTGACAAAATTGATTTCTAGATAATCGTTTCATTCCATTTCACAATACGTACACGTATATGTTTAATCCATAGAATGTTTTTATATCTTTTTGTCTCTGTGAAAGGAGTGTCTATCTATTCTTGAATAACATTAAAAGGAATTTTCTAGGTTTGTTTATACAGTAACGAGCAAAAGAAATGCACCATGAAATCAAAAATCATTTGATCCTTTAGATCTCACAACCAATTTGAATACGAATTAAAATTCTCCACTTTTTTGTGAGAATTTGTCATATTGGTTGTGAGATATAAAAGATCAAATGTTTTTGGGTGGCATGGTGGGTGCATTTTTACTTTCTCTTATCTATATAGTAGAAGACCCAGAGAAAATTAGGGGGCATTGTGATGGCGCAGAAGGGGGGTGGGCAGAATATAGTCTAATAAAGCCATTAAATACAAGCTAATCACGTACTAAAGTAAAGTAAAAATTAATATCATTTAATTTTTTTATTGTAGGTATTGTATTCATTTTTACCACGTAGATTTAGTAGTGTAGCAATGTTAGTAACTAAAAAGTGAAATCGGCTTCATGTTACTGAACGCCATTCCATATAAAACTTTAAAAATTTTAAATAAAATCACAATTTTAATAAAATTAAAATTTTAAAAGATTTGTTAGTGATTTTATCAAAAATTTGGAAAAAAAATGAATTTCTTACTCTTTTAATTTTTTTTAATTTAGAAGATTTTATTTTTCAAAAGTAAAAATATATCATATCATAAATGATAAATTTTTAAAAATAAATGAAATAAAAGAAGACATATTGCCCCCCTCTGCTTCCCCCCCAGTTCCGGCGCCTATGGTAAAGTGCAATTTTCAACCAGACCATCTCCGATTTTAATAAAATTTGGTTTGTTCATTGTCCATGATGAGAGAAGGAAAAATGCCAAATCAAGCTAAGTTTGATAATATTTTTCACGTCTCAGGATGGTCCTTAAAAACGCAGATTTCAGTGCCTAATTTTCAAAAAGTTTTTTTTATTCTCTCCCCCAGACCCCCCCCCCCCCGAATCTGGCCTCAATAAATTATGGTAACCCTGCCTATGAGGTTGAAATTTTATATTTAAGCTAGGTAGCCAAAATTAGCTTTTAAATAGAATCGGCAAAAAAATATACTAGTACTCTATTGAAATACTTTTTCAGTTTCTTATTTTCTCAAAATTGATTAAAATTCAAAAATCATTTTTTAGATGCTCTTTAAAATGTATATTTCTATTTTATCCTCAAAATTGATTGAACCGCACATATAAATATTTTCCCATGTTTATAAATGTTACATTACGAATTCTAATATATCGGCGGAAATTAAATATAAACATCTGGTGTGACAATCACAGAACATAACTTTCAATTACCGAAGAGAAAATTGTGTGTTGTACGACATGTCACACCAGTTTTTTTTATTTTTTTATTTTTGGTTGATCCATAAACATTATATTTCTCATGTTGATAATAAAAAAAAGAAACCGATGGTAACGATTAAATTATTAATAATACTCAGATCCCAACATAAGATGTCGATGCTGTTCTATTAAATAACGAAATCGTGAATTTGGACCTAGTGCGATTATTGGGGAACATTTTTTATAACGTTTTCTGAATATCGCACTCTATATTGTGAATGTGAGTTCTGACATTCTCATTTTTTAAAAATTTTCTTGTTATTTTTATTCATATCGAATTTGCCTAATCTGCTTTGATTTCATAACCGGACTCGGAGAGCGCACAGATCGATGGCTGCAGGTGGACTCTCTCCTCCATCACAATTGACAGGCCTGAATAAATCATCCACCAGGGTACAGGGGGAGAGCAAGAGCAAGAACTACCCCCCCCCCAACCCGCTCCGTCCTCTGAAATTTATTGGCCCATTCATTCAATATTTAGGGGATGGGGGTGGTTATAGAATATTCCCCAGACCGCCATTCTCTTACCAACTTCCAAGTAATTTCGATTAAATTTTATGTGTTTTCTAATAACAAATTAAATTTAATTCTCGTTTCAACCCCTCCCCACCTTTTTGTTTACTTTCTTTACTGAAAACTTAAGAAAATGGTTCAAGTTTAATAAAAACATTTTCTTATATAGAAGTTCAAAGATTGCTATTGAATTAAGTTGTTAAATAAAAAATAATTTTTTTTTCTCTCGTACTTTTTCTTTCTCTCTCTATTACAAGTTTAATCAATTATTTATTTATTTTTTTTCTTTGCAATATATTCTGGAATAGAATAAATTCCACCTCTTTTTTTTTAAATTAGATTAATTTATTTCATTTTCATGAATAAATAAAATATTTAATTGAGTTACTGACTTTAGAAAATAAAGAATTTTTTTTACCAAATCATTTGTATGTCATCTTTTTTTAATTGGAATTTGAATTTAAAAGCGAAGACTCAGGGCGGATCGGCTTCTCAGAATTTTTTGTGCTTTTTTTTATAAGTGAAGCGGAATACATTCGGCTATATCATGTTGGATTTGTTATATAGAACTACTAACTTTTATTAAAAAAAATCTGGTGTGACTCGTCGCACAGCGCACAACTTTGTCTTACCAAAGGTAAGTGTGTTGTGCTTGTCACACCAAATTTTTTGTGTTGACACATTTAGTTGCCAACAATTCAAGATGTAAAATTTATAAATTATTTATATTCTGTTACCATCATAGGCGCCGGAACTGGGGGGGGGGGGGGCAAGGGTACATTGCCTCCCCCCTGGCATCCTATAGGAGGGGGCAGAGGGGGGCAATATGTCTTCTTTTATTTCATTTATTTTTAAAAATGATACATTTCTACTTTTGAAAAATAAAATCTTTTAAATTAAAAAAAAATTAAAAGAGTAAGAAATTCATTTTTACTTTCTCTTACCTATGCATATATGTAATATATATATAGAGAGAAAGTATTGGATTCATGTCAAAAATTCGATGTCGAGATTTTGATGGATCTTCACGTTTTGAGGTCCCCTGAATCCAAAAAAGTGGTTTTCGCGACATGGTCTGTCTGTGGGTGTGTGTGTCTGTGTGTCTGTGTTCACTTTTAAGCATGAAGGAATTGAGCTATGAGGCTGAAATTTTATATATAAGTTAAACACCCCCGGGACCGGAAAAATAAGCTTTTAATCAAAATCGGCCAAAGAGTACTAGTACTTTACTGATGTACTTTTTCAGTTTTTTTAATTTTCTCAAAATTCGCTCTAACGATTTTGATTAAAATTCAAAAATCAATTATTTTTTAGATGCTCTTTCAAATATATATTCTCGTTTTGCCCTCAAAATTGTTTGAAGCACACTTTACTCTTGTGCTTCATAGGAAAGATAGGAGAAATGGTTACCATGGTTACAAAATATAAATATTTTCCCATACTTATAAATTTTACATCTGACAAGTGAATTCAAATATTCCCTACTGCCGGGAACTAAATACATGTCGACACAAAAAATCTGGTGTGACAAGCACAGAACACAACTTTCGATTACCGAAGGTAAGAGAAAGTTGTGTGCTGTGCGCCAGTCACGCCAGATTTTTTTCCAAAATATTTTATATAGACCCTATTGTATTTCTAATTTCTAAAAACATTTTATATTGAATTAAGAGAAGAAAATTAAAAATATTTATTTACTTCAAATAGTATAAA
>JAKCPI010028771.1:0-11313 GCA_023213315.1 Euborellia annulipes | reverse complement strand
TTTTGCGTATTATCAGTTTATTTGTAAATATTTATTGATTATAAAAATTGCATTCATGGAATGCTCAGCTATTTTGTCAAATTGGATGGGAGAAATTAACGATTTGCAAAACATCTGTTGATTGTACGGAAGATGATTCCATATCACTGGAGTCGAAATATTTACAAATAAATGGATAATACGCAAAAGTATTTATTTTTTGGCCGACGGTCCTTATAATAAAATTGATCATCCTTACGGCCATCTACCATCCATTTTTCGTTTAAGAAAGAAAAACAAGTAGAAAATGTAGCCAATGTAGTTTCTTTATTGAGATCAGCCCACGACTAACGTTTCGGTCCTATGTTTGGACCATCATCTGAGCTAAGAATATACAATTAATGAAGATCAAAAAGATTTACAGTCTTTTGTATATATTTATAATTATAATAGTTGTTATGTGATTTATATATGATAAAAATACAGAAAACAGAATACCTTGCGCGGTGTCAAAAAAGGTATATATACTTCCTCTTAGACGGGAGGCCTCCATATGCAATAATGAGTCTTATGCACTTTTAATAACAAAATGCTATTATTATTTGTCGGGGATCCAGCCATTTTTTGTAACAATTTGCAGATATAATAAGTCAACTTCACAAATTTTTACAATTTTGTTTAGTCCGAGGGTGTGAAGATGACATGTGATGTGTGATTGGAGCTTCTATAATGTCTAAGATGATTTTTTAAATCACTTATCAACTATTATAATTATAAATATATACAAAGGACTATAAATCGTTTTGATGTTAATTAAATGTTTATTTTTAGCACAGATGGCCCAAACCTGGCAGATACGTTAGCCGTGGGCTGATCTCAATAAAGAAACTATATTGGCTATACTGCCCCCCTGTTATATTAGCTTTCTCCAAATACATATTTAATCTCTATATAATATATTAAACCCTAAAAAAAAGCCCTAAGACCGTGTCCAATGTGTAAAACAAACAAATAGGGCCAGGGGAACAGCATGAAAATAACAAACTAATTTTTAGTATTTTTTAGTATATTTTTTTTTTTATTTAATTTTATATTTTTTAAAATTTGTGTGAATATTTTGTTTGGGGAGCGGGAGAGGCCCGAAAAGATTCAAATCAAAAAAAAATTTTAATTAATGAATTATTTATCCGTAAAATCTTTCCTTATAAAAAAAAAGGAGGGGGGAAAATGTACCAGCGGGTATGTAAAAAGGAGGGGAGCGAGGGGGGCGGGGGCGCCCCCCCCTTAAAACCGGAAACCCCCCCCGAAGGCGGGGCTTTGCGTCTCGTATTAATAATATATCTCCTTTATTATTATTTATTATTTTATTCATTTTAATATTATATAATCAATCCATCCGATTTTTTTAATGTTTATAAATTATATAAATGTTTCAATTTATTAAAGTGAATTAATATTGACGTTTTATAATTTAGATTACAATAAATTTCAATATAATTAAAAGTTAAAAATTAATAATCAAATATCGAAAAAAAGTGAGTCTTGGAAAGTTTTGTTAACAAAAGAGTGATTATATTTGGCGGGGATGTTATGAAAAAGGTTTTATAAAAAAGAGCAAAATAGTTATGATTATTTGGAAAAGTCACAATGTTCCGGTCACTCATTCTGTGGCCTTTCTCAGGTACAATTCAACTTAAGAATTTTACATCTGTTACAATCTCATTCGAAGTAACATTATTTGCAATTTTATTGTATAATTCAGTTTAATATCAAAAGAATATTACTGAATGAGATTGTCACAGATGTAAAATTTTTAAATTGAATTGTACCTGAGAAAGGTCACAGAATGGGTGGCCGGAACGGTATTCTTTTACAAATAACCCACAGTTAAAACGAAACAATATCTGGCACATAATAAATTATAAAAATTATTTTTGTTATTTGTTCTAAAACTTTGAGGTTTTTGCAGCCTCCCTTCCCCTCATCCCAAGTTAGCACATGGTCCTCGAGATCAAAAACTTTGGATAGACCCTAGAGCAGTGGTTTCCAAACTTTATGTTAACACGCCTCCCTTAAAAATAATTTATCTCATGACGCCTCCCCCTCCCCACTTTTTAATAAATAATACAACAACAATAATTTTTAATGCTAAAAAACATAAATTTATATAAAAGTATTTTTTTTATTTATTCTTATTTATATTTTAATTAAAATTAGCAATCATTTGGAATATCTTACTTTTCTACCTAATGAAAAAAATCCCTACAAAATTCTGCAAGGGATTCGATGGTTACCTAAGTTACCCAGTGTTATTATTATCTGTTTATGAGAGTTTCGAAATCTTCAAAAATTAATTCCGCCCCAGTAATAAGAAATTTTAGAATGACATTAAAATGTTTCTATCCTACTATACTATTTGCTAAATATTGAATATAAATTTTAACTCAAACGGAATGCACTTATTTTTTAGTAAAAGTATTAAAAAACATTAATATCTTTATGCATTATAGGGGATGGGGCATTAATCCCCTTGGTGAATGCCTGCATACCTCCCCCCCCCTTTAAGGAAATGCGAGCCTTCACCGCGAAATTACTCTCAAAATAATTTAAATACATTTATAAATAATTATTTTTATTTTGAAATTATTTTATTAGAATTTTTGACATGATCGCAATACTTTCTCTCTCTATATATTTCATATATATGCTAAGAGAAAGTAATAATGGTGATTTAAGAAAAAAATAAAAAAATGCCCTCAGGCTTGGTGTAGTTGGTAGCGTGCCTACTTTCTATAACGAACGTTGCGGGTTCGGAACCCTGGCAGTCTGAAATGGATACCAAATGGCCTAAATAGAAATGCCTGGACCTCCAATGTGTATATTATTAATTAATAACGGTTATCGTATAAAGTCTTAAATGGCCTGAGTTGCTGAAAATAATGTGTGAATGTGTGTGATGAGTGTTGAGTGTGAATGAGAAAAAAGTGTGAGTGTTTAAAAACAATAAAAAACTAATTTTTTTTCAATGACACCTACACTCCCCCTCCCCCTTTCAACAGCTTATATTTTCCCTCTACCCTTAGTGAAATACAAAATATTTAATTTCATATTCAATCGTTTTTCGCAGTCAAATTATTTGTTTCTATCATTTTTTTTTTCAACGATAAAATGCATAATAATTACCTTTAATAAGACGCTCAAGAGGGTGTGCTGGTTGACGGGGTGGTCAGGGTGGGTTACACTATATTAATTATTCACTTTGATTCATTTGAAACACAACTTGATAAGAGAGCAAGCACAGCGCGCCTGCCGTCAGGCCACACACTGGACTGAACGAGAATCTCGACTCTCTCTCTGTTTGTATAGGAATAAAACAGATGAAAATAACAATTCCCTTTTTATTAAAAGTAAAAAAATACCTTTTGCTCTAATCTAACTATTTTTAGAGATGGAAAAGAATGTCAACAAGTGATTTGGAATATTCCAAGGCCTTTCTTAAATAATCAACCCTTCATCCCCCCACCCCTAATCAAATAATAATCAACGCTATTTTTTGAATGTTTTCTATTTATTTGGCTTCGATTTAGTTATAAAAACATTTTTTTTTCAATTTTTCATCCCCTTATCCAATCCTAATAAATAAAATAATTAACAATGCTATCGCCTTCGGCGAGCTTCGCGTCTAGTCAGAAAGAAATTAATACCCTGAAAAACTTCCCTGAATCCGCCTTTGGGTTTTACACATAGTATAATTTTCTAGAATGAGTCTTACTTTAGGCCAGTGGTTTCTAAACTTTATGTTACAACGCCTCCGTTAAAAAATTTTATTTATTTATTCATATATATTATTTTAATTAAGGAAAACCTCCGTCCCAGAACCTTATAAATTTTATTATTTTATCATTTGGAAAATTGGTCCTGGTGGCCAATATTCGCGCCTCCCCTTAGACTAGTACGCGCCTCCCTAGGGAGGCGCGCCTCACAGTTTGGAAAACGCTGCCCTAGAGTACTCCCAAATAACCTGTAAAAATTTCTATAAGCAAATGTTTGTTTTTTTTATGTAAATGTATGAACATGTTGTTTGTTAATTTCTATTTTTTATTCTTTTCAAATTTGTTTTGTTTGTTGTTTTTGTTTGTATTTGTATTGTGTTTGAACCTAGCCGCCGAGGGCTAGGTGCCTCTCTAAGCGGGTCGTTAATAATTTTATTTATATATTTATTTATTGTTAAAATTTAAAAAGACGCTCTTAGTTCATAGTATGAACTAAGAGCGTCTTTATAAAATTTTTATATTATAAAGAAAAAATATTATCATAAGAGGGATTCAATTCTTTAAGAAAAATTCATTCATTATTTATTATTATTAATTCAATTATAATTTCATTTCAAATCTAACTTTTTAATTCGTTGAATAAATTTATTCATGTTTATAAACTTTTGAAATATCCTCTTGAGTTTTAAAATAAAGAGTTAAACATTTTTTAATCAGAAATGAATGAATGAATAAAATAAGTAAAGATTTTTTAACAAGTTTAATTTTTCTTTATATAGCCTAAATCTTAGGAAAATAAAAAGTAAAAATAACTAATAATTAAAAAAAAAAAAGTAAAATCAATCAGGTCTTTTTTTCTAAAGATTAAAAAGGAAATTCCTCTATTGTGTCAGAATTGCGATTCTTTTTTTAATAAAAAAAGATTTTATAATTAGAGGTGCGCAACAGGTAGAAAACAATTAGTGTAGAGATCTTAAATCTTGTCTAGCCCTTAGTGGCGTAGCGAGGGGGGGGGGTCATGCCCCGGGCGCTACTCACAAAGGGGCGCCAAATGGTCCGCAAAACAAAAAATTGCTGGTTAATTTTTATTTTTATTATAATATATTTTAAATTTAGTGCCAGTTTAATATAATAATTTTGTATATTTTACATATAATATTATATGGTTTTCGAATGGGGGGGGGGGGGCGCGAGTTGAACTTGCTTCGCCACTGCTATCCTTGATCTATGGCTCAGAGGTAGAGTATTACTTTCTGGTACCAAAGGTCGAGGGTTCGCATCAAGAGCTATATTTTTTTTTCATCTCTTAACAGAGATTAACTCCAATTACAGAGAGGCGAAGGAGACATTGGCAATGTTTGAAAATTTTCATGGCAAGTGGGATTTGAACCAGAGTTGTATAGCAACTCTAGATTCGTAATCCGCACCTTATCCGATTAGCCACGAACCTCCTATGTAGCTATTTAGCAAAACATGGAGCCTAAGTCCAAAGTTGAGCTACTGGTCATCAAGGGCGGATCCAGAGGTGTTTCTCGGGGGGGGGGTAATCTGGTGTGAGTCGTCGCACAGCACACTATTTTTTTTTAATTTCGGTAATTTAAAAGCGCATTCTATACTTGTTTGCCAGAATATAAATACACATCAAATTTTTAAGTATTAATTTTAAAAATTTTACATTAAAAATAAATTTTTTTGCGAAACAAAAGGTATTTTTTCGAATCTCGGGGGGGTAATTACCCCCTTTACCCCCCCCTTGTATCCGCCCTTGCTGGTCATACACAGCGATAATAAAGCCCATGGTTGGTTACATATGCTTCTGTAGTATGGTTGCCAAAAGTTGAGGAAAAAAACAACTCAAGCTAAACTGCAAAAACTTCAATGAATGGCTATTTAGAATTCATCATGAATTAAAAAGTTGCGAATTTCACACCAGTAATTCATCGACATTTTTTTTTATTCGTTTATTTGAATAATATTCAGAATTAATTAACGTCAAAAAGTTTTATTTGACATTTTTTAACATTCTATTGATTTATCCATTTTTTTTTATATAATAATTTAATTTACCAAGGACTAATTTTCACTTTTTTTAGCATATTTTTTTTTTTTTATTAATGTGAGGTTTTATTTACTAACTATTTGGAATAATTAGATTAAAAAAAAAAGAATAGGCTTCTCAGGGACAGAGCACTCGTCTTTTGTGTTAGGAGTCAGTAGTGGTTCGTATATATAGGTAAGAGAAAGTAAAAAAATAAACAGAAAAAATCAGTCTTTGAACCCCGAACTTCCGATTTTATCTCACAGAAAAAAATAATTTAAACGGATTGTTAAGATAATACATTTACTGAATGCTTTCTTCATTATTGAGACCAATTAAATATTATATTATAAAAGTTTTCTCCTCTAACAAATATTTGTTTATTAGTTTCTCAAACAATCCATGGTAAACGATCCGTCAAGAAAAGTGAGACGCAGTATTTCTCACCCAGAATTTATTATTATTTTTAAAGTTTCCTATATAGGAAAATACTAGAAAAACGAGGTCATTATTTAGCTAACTCAGGCCAAACTTAGGCCAGGCTTCCAGAGATTCGGGCAGAAAGAGCCCCGTTGAATTTTTCGGTATTTTCGGATTTTAGTTGTTTTTGGAGATCCTCTTAAGTTAACAAAAAATAAAAATAAAATAAAAGGAACAGGAGAATAAAACTAGTATTTAATAGACTCCTCCTATATCAATTTAATTCTTAGATATTTCGAATGGCATCACGCCTAGTCAGTCACATCATCAGTACAAATGTGAGAGGCGTCCATTATACTATATGCTGGTTTTATTCTCCGGTTCCTTATATGATCCGGGAAAAAATTCTAATTGTAATAAAATAAAATGTTCCAATTTGCCATTTTGACAACTTCCACACACAGGGGATACATTTTTTTTTTAAAGATTAAGAAATAGTTTGATGTAGGCCTATATTATCTTACCTTTATTTTTTGGTGGTGGTGATGCGTCGGGCTGGGTTGGTGGCCGAGTTGGCGTCGACGGCGACGACGGCGACGGCGCCGGCTCCAGGGCCGCCTGGCTGCAGTCCGAAGCCAGCCTGGCAGCCAACGGCACCGCCTGTTTACAAACAAAAATTACCTTCTTCAATATCTAAAAGAATTTTTAATTTAATTCAATTATAATAATATGCTCTATAGAATCAAGAAAATTAGTGCCTTTTAAAAAAAAAAAAAGTAAATTTTATAAGTGTTAATAATAATTAATATTAAAAATTCAAAATTTCATAATAATGAAATCCTCTTTTTGAGACGTAACAAAAAAGTATTTGGTTTAATTTATTTTGATACGCGAATAAATTCAAAAACTATTATGTAAAGTTTAATATCGAATTCGCCTAAAGATAGGCAACTGGACAACCTAAAAAACGCCATTTTCTAAATATTAATTTAATTCTTTATTGAAATTCAAATTTGCCCTTAGCATCTTATTGTTACGTTTATGATAGAATCTACTGAAATTTATTAATAATTGGTAGAGAAAAGTCACTTCTTGTTTAAAGACCCCTGCCCTGTTTCGTAAACTAAATTAATTTATATTTCATCTGAAAGAAATTGACAAATTTTACTTAGCCTATATTTATCACGTTAAAGCAAATTTTTTTTTTTTTTTAACAATAAAGGTCATTAAATGTCGTTCGTTCTATTATTGTTTGAAAAGGAGTTGTAGTTGTTTAAATTCGTATGTTGAATCGCCGCTCTAGAGAAGTGAATTTGTCTGTTAGGGAATGAAAAAACTCCACTGAGAGTCCTCGAGGATGTCCTTCTCACTGTCGTCTGTCCCGAACGGGATTCCGCACAAAAGCAGGTCAACGAGATCCCAAATCCGAGAGATGCATGATTATTTAATCACATCAAAGTCAAGGGGTCGGAAAAGTAAGCAATTTATTTTTGATTAAATCACATTAGCTAATTAAAAATCTGGTGTGACTGTGGTCGCACTGCACATAACTTTCTCTTACCTTTGGTAATCGAAAGTTGTGTTCTGTGCTTGTCACACCAGATTTTTTTGTGCCCAGATAGATATTTAGTTTCGACCGATATATTAGAATTCAAGATGTAATTTTTTTTTAACACTCACACTTTTTTCACATTCACATTCACACTCACACCCACATTTACACTGTCTTTTCGGCAACTCTGGCCATATACACTTTAACGATAACCGATGAGAGCACTCATGATAACCGTTGATTAATTAATATATACTGAATATTTGGGGTCCAGGCATTCTTATTTGGTATCCAAATAAGACCATCGAACTGCCTGGGATCCTAACCCGCTACCCTATTTTTACAAGGCCAGCACGCTAACCACTACACCACCCCCGAGGGCTAAAAAATAATCGATTTTTGAATTTTAATCAAAATTGTTAGAGCAAATTTTGAGAAAATAGTAAAAAAGTACATAAGTAAAGTACTAGTATTCTTTGACCGATTTTGTTCAAAAGTTTTGTGTCACGTGCCAGGGGGGTACCTAACTTACATATAAAATTTCAACCTCATAGCTCTTTTGGTTCTTGAGATATTTTATTCACAAACACACATACAGACAGACACACATAGACATACCACTTTTTTGGATTCAGAGGAGCTCAAAACGTGTATATCCATCAAAATCTCGACATCGAATTTTTGACATGAATCCAATAGTTTCTCTCTATATATTAAGAGGTAAGAGAAAGTAAAAAACTTTATGTTATGATTGTTTATTGTAATAATACTAGTACAATGAATGACCTGCCGTTGTTAATAAATAGGTGAAATTTATAAGAGTCCTATAGTAAAAAAAATATAAAATTAAATTAAGTATCGGCTAATTTTATACTTTACTAATTAAGGCTAAAATTCAAATTAAAGAAAGAAATGTTAATAGAATTCATAAAATAAAGAAAAAAAAAATTCTTAAAACAAAAATGTTATTAACATAGAGAAAAGAGCTAAAGAGAGGAAACCATTAGGAATAATTACATGTAATAGGAAGAGAGAGTGAACGAAATAAAAGCAAAAATACTCATGAATTTTAAACAATTAATTTTACAAAGTGACTGAGGGCTTATAATAATAATACGAGAAGTATTCTTTAAAAGAAAAGGGTCAACGCCTTGAGAGTAGGCAACCAGCTGCCAAGCGTCATACATATGCATGATGAATCAGTGCCATTAAAACTTTTTACTGTATATGAGAATCAATGAATGATTTGATTAACATAGTGATACCTCACACAAGGCGACCTCGGACTGCGCGAGTTTAATATCCCTACAACTATTAATAAATATTATGATTCTTATGACAAAAGCTTATTATTGGACCAAAGTTTTGTTCTAGCTAGGGGCCATCTTCAGGAAAGAATAAAGACAAACCAAGAATATAAATTAACTGTCCGACAGCATTATTTCAATATTTAAATTAAAATCTAAATGGGTAGCAAAATTGTTTAAATAATATCCCTAAAGCAACTTTAATAATAAAATAATAAATGTGAAATATTTCATTTTTCTAAAAATTCTTATCAATCAATAAACAACCCCTAGAAATATTGCCAAAGGGATTTTAATATTCATGAAATTTTATAGAATGATAAAAATGCATATTAAAATTCCTTTGACAATATTATTATTGAATATTATTTTGAAACCAGAATTGAAAGCCTTAAAAAAAAAAGTCAAAAGTGGAGAAAAAATCTTGTAATATAATAATAAATTTAATATCATTTAAACTCAGTTTTAAATTATATAAGGAAAAATTAAAAAATATAAACCGACAGGAACAGGAGGCAGCCAGCCAGTAGGAATAAAAAAATCTTATTTAAATTTAGTCGACGTTTCGGAGTGTTGTATGAACCGATATGTAGGCAACATGAACTATTTATCGTTCAAAATGCAAAATTAAAAAAAAAGCATATTATGTATTAAAAAATTGTATAAAAAGTCGGTCCTAAAAGTCGCTTTTTTTCAAAAAAAAGTCGCTTTTGAAAATCTCAAAAAACGTTTATTTTTGTGAGATCAGTGGAGGTATCTAAGAAAATCAGGAAAAGTCTCCAAAATTGACAAAAGTCGAAAGACTTTTTTTTTCCGCTCTCTTCTTATATGTAAATAAATACAATAAATCAGTTTGTGACATCATCCAAGGGAAAGGCTTCTTGACCTTCCTGGTCCCTTTTAGGGCTATACCATAACTACCTAGACTCTAGGCCAGTAGTTCTTAACCTTTCTAAGTCAGGGAGTAGGCCTACTTGTGATTATATGAAAAATTTGCGGAGCATTTAAATTAATTAGCCAAAAAACAAACAAGCATATAAACATGATTTTTAATAATATTTAGTGAATGAGGAGAATGAATATGGAGGCAGAGACAGCCAAGAAAAAATGCTCTGAATGCTTTTTACCAATCAGCTGGAAACGTTTCGGTGAATTTATTATATACCATCTTCAGTCCATTAATTGGGGCACAGAAACATATCCAGCTAGCTGATTGGTAATAGTATTCAGAGCTTTTTTTTAGGCTGCCTCTGCCTGAATAAATGAGTTTATAATTATCTACAGCCACAGTTATTTTTCCCTGAAAACTTTTGATTTTGATATATAAATCTTTTAATAAAGAGTGAGAAGAAACTTAGCTGAAGAATATGAGAAGAAAAATAATATAATATAATTGAGAAGATTGAATTTTATTTATCAAAGCAGTGAAAGGTAAATTGAAAAAGAATAAAAAAAAAATTAACATTTAATTTAATAAAAAATAAAAAGTTTAAA
Source organism: Euborellia annulipes (assembly GCA_023213315.1). NCBI lineage: Eukaryota > Metazoa > Arthropoda > Insecta > Dermaptera > Anisolabididae > Euborellia > Euborellia annulipes. Next base: position 750 of record JAKCPI010028771.1, on the reverse strand, counting down.
AATACTGTATTAAAAAAAAAAAAGAAATTCTCGTATAGATAGAAAGAAATCAAACGAATGTTTATTTGATTTCTAAAAAAAAAAAAAGTAAAAAAGTTTATTTATTTTTTTATTTAAAAAAAATTCCAATTAATTTTTTGCACTCGTAGAGGGTTGCATAAAGAAAAGTAATCAACGAGATAAAATCTGATGTAGCCATCAAAACATTAATGGAATGACTGATTTTAAAAATTAAATTTGCAAGTTTTATAAATAATTATCAATATTTATTTATTTTATTTTATTTTTTTTTTTTAATTTTTGAGAGGAGATTATAAAGAGAAAAATATTGACACCCTTCTTTATTAAAGAAACAGATAATCTTAATTTAAATAGTGTAGCAATATTCCTAAAATATGCATATGTGACCGAAACGTCGGTCCTGGTTTTAATAAAATGAAATAAAACTTGATGCATTGCTCATTTTTTTTTTTTTTTTTTTTTTTTCTATCAAATTTAAATATGAACATTCAGCTCCTCCAAATATTGTAAAAAAAATTCTCAAGAAAGCATGATTAGTTGTAACTTTTAGTTATTACTTTTTACTCCCTCTTATTCATAGGCGCCGGAACTGGGGGGGGGCAAGGGTACATTCCCCCCTGGCATCCTATAGGGGGGCAGAGGGGGGGCAAAATTTCTTCTTTTTATTTCATTTATTTTTAAAAATGATATATTTTTACTTTTGAAAAATAAAATTTTCTAAATTAAAAA
>JAKCPI010028769.1:0-29793 GCA_023213315.1 Euborellia annulipes | reverse complement strand
AATGAGTGAAAATAAGCTTTTGAACAAAATTGGTCAAAAAGTACTAGTACTTTACTGATGTACTTTTTCAGATTTTTTCGATTTTCTCAAAATTCGCTGCAGCTCTTCTTCTTTCTTTGCCGTTATTATTCCCGTGGTGCGGGATCGGCGGAATGGGTTTTTTGCGATCGAAAGAAATAGAACAGGCCGGCCCGTCGCACTATCTGACGCCTGTTGAAAATATAGAAGGTAGGGACTGACATGTAAAGAAAAGAACTGCCAGTCCCAGCTCGGGTAGCTCGTGGTCGCCATCCACGTATCCACAAGATGGGGATCCCTGAGCAACAAAGGTCGCTGCAGCGATTTGTTTAAAAATTCATAAATGAACTATTTTTTAGGATGCTCTTTAAAAAGTATATAAGCAAAATTTGGGCATACACTTTACTAACGTGGGAAGCATTCGTAGCTCAGCGCTTGAATTGTGTGGTCAAGTTTGGAACTTAAGTGCTAAGAGCAACTAAATATATCTCGACCCAAAATTTCAGGTGTAATAAGCATTAGTATATAACATTTTCTTGCCGAAGAGAAGAGAAAGTTAAAAAGGTATGGAAACAGCCACGCTCGATTTAATTTAAGATTTGTGATAAATAATAGCATATAAATGTTAAATAATAAGAAGAAATCAAGTTTAAAAATGAATATTTTTTGTTTTTCTTTATGTTTGTATGGGATGTTTCGCATCAAACAAAGGAAACTTAAAACAAAAAATGGAAATTTATGTTTTTCGGTGTTCTTCAAAGAATTGCATTAGAAATTTAGAAAAATTTTTAGATTAATAGAATTATTTAAATGCATTTTAATTGGTATGAATAAAACTGAACCAATGAGCACATGTCTCAATTTAAAATGAAGAGTCTGAGTTCACAGATAATTTATAATTTCACCTTTTTTTTTCTTGGTCTTGTGTAGGATTTATTTTCCTTCTAATCTTCCACACATATGCGCACAAACATGCAGGGTGCAACTGATCTAACCGAAAATTAATGAATCTCAAATTGATTATCCGGAGAATAACGTGTTTTTTTTTTTACTTGCCCAGTTAAGGGGACAAGTGGTCCCTTAAAAGAAGGGCGAAAAGCCAGTCGAAGGGTATATTGGCCACAGAGCTGATCAATCACCGCCCTTGAACTTACTTACACTTCCGTATTAAACTCTTACCGAATCATCCCGGCGGAAACATTCATTTGTTTCCCAAGCGTTAATTTCACGCGCTGTTCATATTTCACACCAAAAAAAAAAAGAAGGCAAGTATAGCGGGGTAAGAATAATGCAACTTCATATTTTATCATCACGTCGCCGTCTTCGTTCTTTTTTTCTCTTCTTCATCCCTTTCCACTCACTTTCTTTTTTTTTCCAAGAAGTGAAATACGAAATAAAAGAGTCCAATTAATTTTGATTAGATATCAACGGGTTTTTATAAGAGAATGGAAAATTTTTAAATCGGAGAATAAGGACCAATTATTTAAAGATTTATACATTGCACAAACAAGTAGCCTTATCATGGAAAAACAATATTATTTTACAATATATGGATCTGGGTTACCAACATTTTTCATAAAAATATGTAATTGTTTATTTCTTGGAATTTAATGAGAGCGATATAAATCTAGAGAGTACAGAGAATTTCACAAGTACTCGAGAGTAGAGCCTTCAGCTTAGGCAACAAAAATCCCTAGCTGTCGGAAGTGTTGACTTAAAAGTAGATTTCGTTTGCATAAAAAAATTTGGTATGCCTGGTCGCACAGCACACAACTTTCTCTTAGCATCAGTAATCGAAAGTTGTGTTCTGTGCTTGTCACGCCAGATTTTTTGTGTCGACATATATTTAGTTTCCACCGATATAAATGATAGAATTCAAGATGTAAAATTTATATGAGAAAATATTTATATTTTGTTAACATGACAACCATTTCTCCTATCTTTCCTATGAAGTACAAGAGTAAAGTGGGTTTCAAACAATTTTGAGGGCAAAATGAGAATATACATTTGAAAGAGAATCTAAAAAATAATTGATTTTTGAATTTTAATTAAAATCGTTGTAGCGAATTTGAGAAAATCGAAAAAAAACTGAAAAAGTACATCAGTTAAAAGCTTCTTGTCACGTCCCAGGGGGGTACCAAACTTAAATATAAAATTTCAGCCTCCTAGCTCATTTCCTTAAGGCTTAAAATTGGACGCAGACAGACAGACAGACAGACCATATCGAAAAACAGACAAACCATATGCGAAAACCACTTTTTTGGATTCAGGGGACCTCAAAACGTGTACATCCATCAAAATCTCGACATCGAATTTTTGACATGAATCCAATACTTTCCTATATATATATATAACATAGAGGTAAGAGAAAGTAAAAAAATACTTATCAACCCTTTAATAATTACCGAAAAGACAACCGACTTCTTTGCGATATAGAAACCCCTAAATTAAACGAGCTGAAATAAAGAAGAAAGCAGTCAGGTAGGAAGTCTCTATTGTTAAAACAAACTCCTTGAATACAAAATGTTTCGGCCAATTTTATTGTGCCATCTTCAGTTATATTAGAGTTTCGAAATACGCTTTCCTACAATCACATCATATTTTCAAATATATTTACATAGACAATTGCAAATGACTGGCTTAAGGACAGACGTATTCTTTAAAAACTCTCATACAACTGAAGATGGCACAATAATTGTAATCAAGGAGTTTGATTTAACAAGAGAGGCTTCCAAACTTCCAAATTATGTATGCTTTCCTCTTCAACGATTGAGTTTTACACAGCCATTTTCTTTCTTAATTTTATCCCTAAATTAGTCAAAAGATGAAATGTGAGGCATTTAACGTATATTTAGAAATTAAACGAATTTCTGTTGAGCATATAATTCCAAAATTCTTTAATCTGTTTTCCATTGAATCTGTCCATCCTTCTTGTTCTTTTTTTTTCGCCCTTTCTTCTTGTCAATTAGAAAAGAAGAGAAGAAAATGCGAATGCGAACGCTAAAAGTATCAATGTATAAAAAAAAAGCTTGTCAAAGACAAGTTGGGATTCACAGAGAGAGAGGGAGAGAGAACGAGTGATTAATCATAACGAAAAGCCTGAAGAGTAGAATAAAGGGCTAAAAAGGAAGGGTGGGCGTGAGAGGGGGGGAGGGGGATGCTGTGTAAAAAAAGTATCCGCGAATCCGCCTTAACAGACAAGAATAGAACTGTAATACATCAAGACCGGAAACTTCGCTTTTTAATTTATGCCTGTTCCTATTAAATATGACAGACAGTCATTTGGCTATAGCCCCCCCCCCCCCTCGCCCTGATCCCCCTGAGCTTTTTGAAATTAAAACGAAACGGAGATTAAAAAAAATAATAATAATAATAACAAGTGATTGAAGGACCGAATACGTTTGAATAATTATTCATTTATTTTTTTGGTTATATTGAGTTTTTGTTTAGATGTTTCTTTGAAAGATTGATATTAAAATAATACAAATAGATTTAAAAAAAAAATTCATATTAAATGAATATTTTTATTTTTAACTAGTCGCAAAGCCCGCCTTCGGCAGTAATCGCTAGATACTATGTATACACAGAGTTGGGCAGTATTCAGATACAAGTATCTAAGATACGTATCCAAGATACTTTTCTATTTAAGATATCTAGTATCTAGATACACAAACCTTGTATTTAGATACTTTTTTTAGTATCTTGCCCAACTCTGTGTAAACATTTCGAAATAATCCATCGATACTGTGACAATTATTTCTTCCTGAAGATGGGAGCTATGTGTTATCGAAATATTAATTATGTAAAAAAATTTTATTTCTGCTGGGTGTCTTGCCCACTGCATTCCTGTTCAATCATCGCCACAACCATGTCTATACTTCATCCTGGTATAATAAGACATCGAAAATGGAGTTCTACAACAAGAATAGTTATGTAGACTATACCTTACGAATTCACTTCATTCAAAGACTCAAGGTTAGATATGCAACTATTTCAAACTTTAAATTTTAATTATTATGTTAAGAAAAGTGGATGTATGTGTATTTGAATGCTGGTAAGTGAGTAGATGAATAGAATTGGTACACAATTTATTTATCCATGTTTCATTTAAACATTTGGCGTCGTTAATTTTCAAGGGGAAAGTTGCAACTTTTCCATGCAGAAACAACAACAACAACAAGAGTAAGAGCAAAAGCAGCAGCTGCTGCTGTATGTGGCGCGCCCCAGGACCAAGATGGCCTTTTGATGGCCGTTATTGTGTATTTAATCAAAAGCCCTGGAAAGATCCAGGACCTGGGATGCAGGTCACGTGAATCTCTACCATGTGACGGTTGTTGGTTCTCTCGAAATGAATAAACAGCCAGATGGGATGAGAGAGAGAGAGCGAGAGGTTTTGGATATTGCCACCACACTCAACAAGTGACGACACACATACGCCCACTAATTACCCTTCAAAGCAAGATTGAACAACAGAGGAATAGCAAAAGAGATTATTAACTCAATTGAAATTCCATGGTTTGGTTTTCCGTAACGAGTTCTTGACTAAGGAAAAGGTCACATCCTCAAAGAGCGAGTCAACTTCAATAAGATGCTTAGATGCGAAGACAACACACATTTTTAAACAAAAATAAATTTTAATAAACTCACCGATTGATGGGAAGTTGAGATGAAAGAAGATCGAGAAAACCAGACCAACGAAGACTAGAAGTCATCTGAAAAAATAAATAAATAAAATTTAATAATTTGATGTGATTAAAAATTTTATAAACATATTTGACCTAAATTTAGTCGAGATAGATTACCGATAGTTTATTATTATTAATAGTAAGCATACATGGAAATGGACATGGATAACATATGATCATTAATTTAATAGCGCATATTGAAATTTCAATTCAGCCATAATCTCTAGGCAGGTAGGCAGGCACGCAGGCTAATAATAATTTATTTATTAAGGTATTTGGATAAATCAACAATCCGGACGATTAATTCCCACTTAACAAAATACTAATACTTAGAATCTTCTCATAAATAGTTTCCACGAAATTTTGATTATTTAAATAATTTTGGAAATATTTATAATACATATATCGTTAATTAATTATCTCCAATAATCATCTAACGGCTTGAAATACCGAATTCGAATACTAGAAGGAAATTATAAATAAATACAAACTATTGGGAATATTGTTATTATCTATTATTATAATTTATTGATTATAGCCTAACAGTCCTGATGAAGGGGTGGTGAGCGATCCGAAACGTGGACGACAAATAGAAATAATATAATCCAAAAAGAATTCATCATTGGCACTAGTTGAAACATTCTTAAATTTAATTATATTATCATCTAATTATAGATAAATAAATAATACAAGGTTAAGTTTCAAAAGGATTTTATTTTAGCTTTTCGCAGTTAATACGTCATCTTCAGAGCCATGACACAAACTGACTATTACATTTATTAACGTCGAAATGCGAATAAGCTAAAATAAAATCCATTTGAAACTTAACCTTGTATTATTTATTTATCTCTAATTAGATGATAACTATAATTAAATAGAAATAATTTTTTTTTAAATTTATTTAATCCGTTCACTGCAAACATCTCACTTATTTCCTTAAACATCAACATAAAAACATATTTTATGGTATTCAATTTTAACAGAATCTTGAGAAAATATTTTAATCTGATTATGAACGACAAGGAAATTGCGTTCTCGGTCATAATTTAATAAAGGAAATGCATTGCACAGGTGAAATTAAACTTGAATGTGTAGAGTTGTTGTCTTTAAGTTGATAATACGTTCGTATAAAGTGTTTATTTATTCCTAACTGGTCTGTCAGAAGGGGGAGGACTAAATCGTGGTAAAATTGCATCCGGCTGGTAAATCAAGTCCGAAGGGCGGAAGAAACCGCGGAATGTAGAGCTAGTTTCAAAATTAAATTTGAAACTAGACAATAGAACCCACAGGTCGGTCGGCTTAACTTTGTCCGTCTGTCTGTGTGTGTATGTGTGAGTCCAAACCTAACCTTCTGAGTAAGCCTAACGAGTTTCGAACGAAATTAGTCCGCCAAATTAAATGAAATCAGTAAATTCACTCTATTTTATTAAGGAATCTTATCTTAATAGAACAGGAAATTGAAATTTCCTGAGTTATTTCTTTTATGTTATTAAATAATAAAAAAAATCATCAAAAAAATCTGGTATGACTGGCACACAGCACACAACTTTTTCTTATTCTTCGGTAAAAAAAAAAGTTGTGCAGAGTGCTTGGAACGAATTTTGAGAAAATCGAAAAAAACAAAACTGAAAAAGATGATCAGTAAAGTACTAGTAGTAGTAATTGGTCGATTTTGTTCAAAAGCTTATTTTCGCCCCTTAGGGGGGGGGGGTGCCACCCCAATTTTTTGTGTCGAGATATATTTAATTTTCTATAGCACCTTAGTTAACTTGACAACTTGCATTTCATAAGTAAAAAAAAGTAAAAAAGTCAATTGATTCAAAATTTCCATAGGCTCTGTGCATTTTAAATGTTGACTGCTTGAAATAAACTATGGCTGGCTATTTTTCAAAATTTTAATCTCATATATTGATATGTTATACACAATAGAGAATCCTAAATAAATGCAAAACGTCATCAGAATTGGAAAAATTTATTTTAAATGTAAAAAAAGTTCAAAAGGGGACCTCCCTGTTTAATCGAAATCAATATGCAAATCCCCATTGGGATTTAACGTTGGCTCTATGGAAGGAAGAGCCGGAAAATGAATTTGAAAAAATCTGAAATTCATCAGTAACGTGTACTTCAAACAATTTTAAAGAAAAATTTTACAGATATGCTTTTTAGAAGGCATATAAAATACTTTCTCTCTATATATTTCATATATAGGGTAAGAGAAAGTAAAAATAAATAAATTTTTTATACCAAACTAAAAAAAAAATAATTTTTTCGCGACGAGGCTTAACTTTGCCTCTCGCCAGGAAAAAGTCAAGTCAAAATTGTTTGAAAATTAATAAAAAGAGAATCTATGTGAAATTTCACAAACATTCACATCAACATGTTATAAACTCAAACAAATAGAAAAAAAAAATGTTTATAAAAATATTTTTATGATAAATTTCGATTGTTTTTGACATGAGAGAAAATATTAGAATGGATGAAATTGGGAAATTGTGGTGTGAACTTGCTTGCCCCTTTGTTTTTGACAGAAATTGAAAATTATACAAACAACCCTAAATCTATCATCTTTTTTTTTAAAGTGTGGGTGAGTAAAGTTTTTTTTTTTTATTACGCAAGTTGTGAGATGAGTTTACAATGTATATAGCAGTGAACATTTTCCATCTCGAATGAACGCAATATTTTTACAATTTTGTTGAATAGGAGGAATATACTATTAGGAACAAAATTAAAAGGTACCCATTCGTATATAATCTCATGTTTAAATTAAGAATTTTTAAAACTTATGATAGAGAATGGAATCATATTCTGTGAAAGGATCTTTTCGAAAAGTTTTAAAAAATTAAATATTCAGTCTATAATTAGTAATTATTTAATAATTAAAATAATAAGTAACGTACTTATTCTATTTTATACATAAATTTTTTATTTTTATTTTTTTGTTTAAACTATAATTAATTTATAACATTTTTATGTTTCTTCCTCTATTTTATTTTAATAAAAGAGAAAATATATACATGCTATGTAATAAAATTTCTGTTTTAATTCTAATGAAATTATAAAATACTCTCTTGATCATAGATTATTATTTAACATAGAAATAAATTAATTTTAAACTTCCCCATTTAAAATGGAAAAATTTCAGTCTCTCTGATTAAAAAGTTTTGATCCATTAAAAATATTATTAAATAAAAATTTTTGTTTTTTTTTTTTTTTTATAAAATGTAAATGAATTTATTTAGGGAAATATAAAAAATTAAGAGAAGATAGATTCATCTATTTTAGGCTCTCCAAGTCCCGGTACACGCTTGAGTAAAACGTCGCGCGGTAATTTACTGCCCAAAAACATTTCATTGTCATTGTTAGACCCATTGTTAACAGTGCGGATTAATGTAATTTTGTCGGGGAGGGGGGCGGTTTTTTTTTTTTTATTATTTAAGGACTTTGTGAGCATCTATGGCCATTTAGACCCCTTTCCTATTTTTTAAATTGATTGGTAACAAATTCAATTGAAATTAAAGCCTGAAATCATAATTTCTTTAGATTACTAGTTTTTATACACATTGCAAGTAAAACGTCGGGCGGGAATCTACTCGCCCCCCCACATTTCACCGTCATTGTTAGACCCATTGTTAAGCACTTTTCGTGCGGCAACTTTACGAACTGAAAAATTTGAATTACGCTCTTACCCAGTTCAGGGCATAAGGAGAATGAATGATATTTATCAACAGAAAATACAAAAAAATGATTTTCGAAAAAAAAAGTGGAGTTAGGCACTTTTCTAATGAGAGCGTCGATATGGAGAAAGTCGCCTATTATATTCGTTAAAAAATTAGAATTCGAGATTATGATGATTCTCCACGTTTTAGACCTCCCTGAGTCCAAAAATACCTGTTTTGGAAATATGTCTGTGTTTGTGTGTGTGTGTGTGGGGGGGTGTTTGGTTCGGTGTGTGTGTGAACACGATTGCTTAAAAACCAAAGTAGCTAGATCGATGAAATTTTGTATATGCTCCTTATACTAAAATTGTAGATTTCTATAAAATTTTGGAGTAAATACGTCCCTTCGAAGTAGTACTTTACCTAATAAGTTTTTTCAAAAATTTTGAAATTTTCATTTTTTTTGCCATATCATAATAAATTATTCTATTTTAAAAAGTTTTTATTCTTTGATATTTTTTCGAAACCTGAATAGATTTTGAAATAATCAACGAAAAAAAGACATTTTTTTGTTAATTTTGAAAAAAAAAAAAAAAAATCAAAACAAAATCATACAAGTGCCATTAAAGGCCCACGGGGCTTGGAGTAGTTGGTAGCGTGCCTACCTTCTATACCGAACGTCGCGGTTCGACCCCAGGCAGTCCGAAGATTTTATTTAAGGCATTTGGATACCAAATGACTTAATTAAAAATGCCTGGACCCCCAATTGATATATTAAACATACTGAGTATCGGTAAAAGTCTTAAATGGCCTCAGTTGCCGAAAAGACTGTGTGAATGGGTGTTTGAATGTGAGTGTGAATGAGAAAAAAGTGTGAATGTTTTTAATAGTAAATATAAACAAATGAATTTGGGAAAGTACTATTTCCAGGTGGCGTATTTACTCCAAAAGTTGATAAAATTCTACAATTTGAGTGTAAGGAGCATATACCAAATTTCATCGATCTGGTTCCATGCGCTTTTAAGCAATCGTGTTCATACCCACACACACTCCCAATATATATTCCAAAAGAATATAAGAGAAAGTTTTGGGGAAGTCATTCCGATTTATTTATTTTATTTTTTTTTTGTAAATTGTAATCAATAAAGTACGCAAATATTAAATATAAAAGTCAAATTATAAATTAATCGATCAGACTTTTATTTTGGCGAAGTTCCGGATTTTAATTGAGAAAGTCCCCGAAAGACCTACGCGCCCGCATGCTATGGATCACCCCCTCCCCCGGGTGCTCATTACTCTAGGAAAAGTCGCATATATCCCACTGATCTTCCAGTGTGCCCTTTGATCGACGTCAAAGGCCTAAGATGCCGAAAAGACTTATTGTTAGAAAAAAAAAAAAAATATACTCGATACTTCTGGTATCGATACAAAGTACAAGTATCAATACTTTTTTTCGATACCATACCCCTATATACGAGAAAGTTTTGGGGAAGTCATTCCCGATTTATTTTAAATTAAATTTCACAGCCAAAAAATTTTTTTTATTCTGAACAAATGAAAAATGTGCGTAAACGAAATGCAATTAAATAGCGGATGAATGGTTGGTTCATCATAAGCACACAGATAAACTATGCGCCGCAATGAATGAATGATAAAAGAATTGACAAGCGTTATCAATCTTAAATCATATTCTAACTAAAATTTTTGATGGGAATTAAAAAAAAAAAAAAAAAATATCTCTTTGATACGCAAAACCATTTATTATAGGAATTTTTATGTTGAAATGTCAATGCAGTGTGCCAGGCCGGTTAAAATTTGTTCGTTTTTGATTAATCACTTTTTTTTGGCCCAAAGGGGGGAGACGGGGTCAGTGGACATGTGTGTGGGTGGGGGAAATATTAGCCCAAAATGACTTGTATTACTCAGCAAATGGCTGGTCATAACTTTACCCCCCAAAACCCAAACCATAAAAAAACAACCCCTTTTTTTTGGGGTCACAAAATGCACGCGCGCGGTCACTCGTTTAATTTGCTTTTAACTCGACAAATGGCGATATATTTATTAAATCGAAGGCGAATCAAGTTACCAAGTTTTTATTTATTTATTTTTTTGTTAATGGAAAATTATTGATGAAATATTTCAATATTAGATTAGATTAGGAGAAGTGGCATTTTATTTTGAAAGTAGTAATAATTAATGATGAGTGATGAATTTTTTTTTTTTGTTAATTATTTAGAAGAAATTCAATAACTAAAGTAACGATAAGATCAACATTTTTCCAATTAATTGGTAAATTCTGCGAATTATTCAATTGAGAGGAAAGCTGGAGGAAAGTGAAAGGAGTTTCGCCCCGCCAAAGCGCCAGGCAGTCAGAGGAGGAGGGAGGGACAGTGCCTTGTGGAGGAAGGGATAGCGTTAGGCAGCGAGGGGAGGGAGGGATAGTGTCCAGTGGAGGGGGAATTTATTCGTTTGCTGTGAGGCGGTCCAATCCCTTCCTATTCATTCAATCTAATAAAGATATATTTAAAATATTTATTAAATGATTTTGGGAACGATTAAAAAAAATCCCTAATGCAATTTTGATTTCTTTCTAAAGCTCATTGGTTAAAATCTCTTGATCGCGTTTTCTAGAGTAAGATAAAAGATATAGATAAGAAAGAAGTGAAAAGTATTTTGTACCTGACTCGAATCCCGAGGAAAGGCGATATCCACTCTTAATGGCGTCGAGGTGAAGAGAAGCCTCTCTGGCTCTGGCTCTTTATTCTTACGGCGAAAGGAAACATCCTATAAAAATAAAAATAAAAATAAAATACACTCTTAGATATATACTAAATATATTTTGATAAATGTTTTTTATTAGAATCATTATCAAGAAACATTTAACAAACAAAATGTATCTATCAACTCTCATCGTTGTTTGGTTAATAAACAAATTACTTTGATTCTTATAGATTTTTTATCTCTATTTGAATTACATTTTATTAACATGAAATATAAAACAAGCCCTCCATGTAGAGTTATGCTAACCTCATATACCAAGTCGCGGTTCGACCCCAGCAGTCCGATGATTTTATTTACCAATTATACCAAATCTTAAATAGAATCCTGATCCCATATATGTATATTATTTATAACGGATATCGAAACTTATATCTGAGTTGCCGAAAGACTGTGAATGTGTGTGGGTGTGAGTGGAATGAGAAAAGTGTGAGTGTTTTTAAAAAAAAAAAATATAAAACAAAAAGAATGTGTTAATAAATAAATAATTACCTAGTGAATGTTTCGAGAGAGAGAGAGAGAGAGAGAAGCTGTAGCATCCAACACACACACTCACACTCACACGACTGCTCAGGCGCCTTACTTGGCGTCTAAGATGGCGCCTGAGCGGCGACGATGGAGGAGCGAGAGAGGGGAGGGCAGTCGAAACAATGAGACCGGGGAGGGGGGAGTTTGCTTTCTTTAAAAATAAATTGCAAGTTCATTCCCCCCCCCCCGACTTTCTCGTATATTCTAAAAAATCGTGATTATCTCAAAAATTAATCTGTTTTCGAAAAAACGGATAAGAATAAAAACTGTTTAAAATAATATAATTTATCATATTACGACAAAAAAAAAAAAATGAAATGTTAAATATTTTAAAAAAAAAAAAACGTTTAAAGGTAAAGTACCATTTAGAGTAAACCAATTTACTCCAAAAACTAAAGTTCATCGATCTAGCTCGTGCTTTTAAAATAATTTATCGTGTTCACATATATACATGAATAATTTCAAAAAATCTGATGTGACTGTTCGCACAGCACACAACTTTCTCTTACCTTCGGTAATCGAAAGTTGTGTTCTGTGCTTGATGTTTTGTGTCGACATATTTTTAGTTTCCGCCGATATATTAGAATTAAGAGATGTACAATTTATAAACATGGGAAAATATTTATATTTTGTTAACCATTTCTCCTATCTTTTTCGTATGAAGTACATGTACAAGAGTAAAGTGGTCTTCAGAAGATTTCAAGAGCAAAATGAGAATATACATTTTAAAGAGAATGTAAAAAATAGTTGATTTTTGAATTTTAATCAAAATCGTTGTAGCAAATTTTGAGAAAATCGAAAAAGAAAAAACTAAAAAAGTACACCAGTAAAGTACTAGTACTTTTTCGCCGATTTTGTTTAAAAGCTTATTTTCATGCCCGAGGGGAGTGTCTAGCTTAAATATAAAATTTCAACCTCCTAGCTCAATTCCTTCATGCTTTAAAATATTAAATATTCAACACAGATAGACAGACAGACACACCATGTCGCGAAAACCACTTTTTTTGATTCAAGGAACCTCAAAACGTGTATATCCATCGACATCAAATTTTTTACATGAATCCAATACTTTCCATTGATCTTATTTCACTATAATTACTAGATCTATGGAAAAAAGGTTCATTTTATTTGAATTCATCCTTGGTATTGGATAAACCCGCCCTGCTGACCGATTGAAAGAAACCCGGTTTTTACAGGTGACCACAAAATGTGGGTGTACCTTAGTGGGGGAATGGGCGGGGCAAAAGAACTCGCTTCTACAATCACAACTTTCTTCTTGTTTATTCATAATTCCAGCTCGCAAGTAAGCCGATTTCAATCTTTTGGTTTCCATTTTCAAGGTGACAGACATGTAAAATAGTTTAAATTTTTTTCAAATAAATCCTTACACCTTTTTTCAAAGATTTTAATAGAATAAAGAAAAAAAAATGAGTTAGTCGTGATCCGTTCAACTTGTTTATATTCAAATATCGTGAATTCGAAAAGGGATTTGGAAACATAAATATAGAACGCGACATATCTCTCTATCCCAAGTAGATAAATTCTATTGGTGCGTACGAAACGATATGTGACGGGAATTTTTTTGTTCTCCGTTGGGAGAGCTCTATAATAAGACAAGCCGTGTTGAGATGAAAGAGAAGTCGTTTCGATTGTGTGCAGACCACGTCCTCACGTGCTCGTGATCGTCGCAGAGTTCACTACCTCCAAACCCACCTCCGTGCTCGTCTTCAGCCCTCTTGGGAGTGAAAAGATGAAGAAACATAGCTACGTTTGTGGGGGGTGGATTTTTCAATGCCTTCGAGATCAACAAACAGATAAGAGAGTCATCCCAAGGGCGATGCTTAACCCACTAGCGAGCAAGGGAATCCATCTTCTATTGTCTTCATCAATGCCGTATTATTTTCATCAGTAATACTTTAAGAAAATACTTTAATCCTAGTAGCCTCACGGTGCCAATCAATCAAATTCAACTAAAAAAATGTATCTTTTACTTTTTGGTTTTTCGCTATAGAATCCTCAAAGATGGGCCCTTCGACTTACTTTTCTTATTTGTTTTAATTTTCAAAGGCTTGAAAATCCTCGCTCTACATTTTCCATGGAAGAACTCGTAATTATTAATAAGAAAGTAATAGGAATTTCGGAATAAAATTAACTTTGTCCATCAAAGATTTATAATATGTATATTATAATAATGCTTCCCACGCCCTTGCTTTGTGAAAACCAAGATAGCCCTCAGGCTACTCTTGGATGCTCTTGGGCTGTTCTGGGGTGTGCTTGGGTTGCCCGAAATCCTACCAGACAAAACCCGACTCGCACATGTTTTCCTTCAATTAGCATATGTCCCCGCCTACTTGTCGATAAAGTAGTAAGCCACTTTACCACCCTAAAAACTCAATAACCTTAAGGTTAGCAACTCTTCGAAGCGAACATGTGTTTTTCTAAAAAAATTGTACCGCGCTAACTTGTCGCTAACTTCAACATGTACAAAAAAATAAAATTTTCTATATAAATCTTTTTCTTTCTTCGCCTGATTATTCCCGCGATGAGTTTTTGCGACCGGGAAGGAATAGAACAGGCCGGCCTGTCGCAAGGTCTGACGTCTGTTGAAAATATAGAAGGGAAGAGACTGACATGCAAAGATCAGAAGTACTGTCAGTCCCAGCTAGGGTAGCCCGTGGTCGCCATCCACGTACCCACAAGATGTGGGCCCCTGAGCATTAAAATTTTCTATATACGTATACGTTATGTTTGTCGTACGTATTACGTAAATACGCTTGTAAATATTAGGCCTAGTAAAACCAGAGAGTTTATTTACGTTAAATTTAATTTTAATTTATAATTTGATTTAAATAAAACTGTGTAAATAATTATAATGAGAATTAGGGGTGTAGTAACAGTATACATTTCGGCATGACTGACTGAGGGGTTAGCGATGTTGATATTGTCAATATTTTGATAACCTTAAAGCCACTTTAACCCTTTCTTATACTCTTGAACAGGAGGGAAATAACAAGAGTCGAGCTTTAATCAATCCATGCTTTATGTTACTTTATCTTACCTCTATATATATGTTAATATATATAGAGAGAGAAAGTATTGGATTCATGTCAAAAATACGATGTCGAGATTTTGATGGATATACACGTTTTGAGGTCCCATGAATCCAAAAAAATGGTTTTCTCGACATGGTCTGTCTGTGTGACTGTGTGTTTGTCTGTCTGGGTTCAATTTAAAGCATGAAGGAATAGAGCTATGAGGTTGTATAAATTCGTAATAGTCATTTGAAACAAAAGAAATAATTTTCAAAAAAAAAAAAAAATTATAATTGGATATTAATATTTAATAAAATAAAATTTACTTCAATTGTAATTTTTTTTTTTTTTTTTTTTCAATTACATAGAATTTTTTTCTATATCGAAACATCATTTGAAACATGTCCACGAATATAATAAAAATAAAAATTCACTTTAGTCCCCAAAAACGTTTGTTTTTATTGCCTAAAAGCAGCTGGGATCCAAATAGAAAACCAATCTCAAGCATAGAGAGTCTGGGAAATCATCTCTGGAGCTCAATTTGTTTGAATGAAGCCAACCAGAAACGACTATTTTATATTTTGCATTCTTTTTACTTTCTCGTACCTATGTATATATAAAGAGTGAGAAAGTATTGGATTCATGTCAAAAATTCGATGTCGATATTTTGATGGATATACACGTTATGGGGTCCCCTGAATCCAAAGAAGTGGTTTTCGCGACATGGTCTGTCTGTGTGTGAACAAAATATATCAAGTACGAAAAAATTTTAAATTTGAGTTAGTGATAAAAAGCTTTTGAGTAAAATCGGCCAAAGAGTACTAGTACTTTAATGATGTACTTTTTCAGTTTTTTCGATTTCTCAAAATTCGCTCCAACGATTTTGTTTAAAATTCAAATCAATTATTTTTTAAATCAGCGTTTTCCAAACTGTGAGGCGCGCCTCCCTAGGGTGGCGCGGACTAGTCTAAGGGGAGGCGCGAATATTGGCCACCAGGACCAATTTTCCAAATGATTGTTTGTTTTAATATACAGTAAATAAGAATAAATAAAAAAAATATTTTTATATAAATTTATAATTTTTAGCATTAAAAACTTTTGTTTTTGTATTATTTTATGAAATGGGAGTGGGGGAGGCGTCATGAAATTAATTATTTTTAAAGAGGCGTGGTAACATAAAGTTTGGAAACCACTGTTTTAGATGCTCTTTTAAATGTTTATTTTTATTTTGTCTTTGAAATCTTTTGAAGCACACTTTACTCTTGTACTTCATAGGAAAGATAGGAGAAATGGTTGCCATGGTAACAAAATGTAAATATTTTTCCATAAATTTTATATCTTGAATTTTAATGCAGTATATCGGCGGAAACTAAATATATAAGGCCATCAGCGCCAGAACGGCCTAACTCTTTTTTTTTTAATCTAATTCCTTCCAGAGTAGTACAGTACTACTCATGATACAGTAGTAGAGTACTGCTCTGGAATTCATGATTTAATAGATACTAAAACCATGAAAGTGAAATGTGGGTTAAGCCGTTCTGACGCTGATGGCCTCATATGTCGACTCAAAAAATCTGGTGTGACAAGCACTGAACACAACTTTCTCTTACCAAAGGTAAGAGAATTGTGTACTGTGGGACCAATCACACCAGATTTTTTAAATATTTTTCTCTTTCGATTTCTCACGAAATTTTTGAGTAAATAATCATGATTGTTCATCCCCCTCCATATCCTTTGAATACACATCTGAAACTTAAGCGAAACTTAGTATTAATTCCATGCATTTTGAAGAAGTATTTAAGCTTTTCGAAAACTCAAAAGAATTTAGAAATTAAAACAAATATGAAGGATCTTCAATAAAAGTTTATAATTAACCAAAATAAATAAGAAATTATGGAGGTTTTTTTTTGCTTTTTTTTTCCTCCCAAAGTTAATCAAAATTGTTCAAAGTCTTTGGTTTTAAAGTAGCTAAATGAAATTGCTTCCAAAATAGAGTGAGAGAGAGACGAAAGAGTAAGAAAAAAAGTAATTGAGTAAAATTCCTTTCACTACTATTATTCTATTATCAAAATTCCTTCCTTTCGAGAGTTTATTTGCAACTCATTTACAATTCACAAATTGAATATAACAAATGGTAGGAGAAAAAAAAACAACTTCTCTTCATTTTAATTTATATCATTTATATACAACTGAATAAGAGAGTAAAAAACTTGAAAAAATTTCTAAGACAATAAAAATTAATTTGTAAAATAGGAGTGAAGAAAGCCGCCAATATGTGTCACTGGGGCTCTCCACTGATCTATAGACACTATTAAATTACTGTTAAATTTTATGGCAATATGGCTATGCTATTTTGTTTTATTTATTTATTTATTTTTTTTTGAACTGAAAAATTTCTTCCCATGTAGGCCTATAACAGAAAAATATACAGAATAGGTCTATACCTATTTAGTAAAAGAATAATTTTTATGACTAAACTGGGCGAAGATCTTACATTATACTGCGTCAATTTTCTCTTATTTTCGATAATTTAAAGTTGCATTCTGTACTTGTTTACCAGAACCCGAGTAAAAATGATTGAGGGATCCACATGCCAGCAGCAGGTCTGCATAGAGAACCTTTAGGGACACACAGGGATATACACGCCCATACCAGGAACACACAGGGATATACACGCCCATACCAGGGACACACAGGGATAGACACGCCCATACCAGGGACACACAGGGATATACACGCCCATACCAGGGACACACAGGGATAGACACGCCCATACCAGGGACACACAGGGATAGATAACACGCCCATACCAGGGACACACAGGGATAGACACGCCCATACCAGGGACACACAGGGATAGACACGCCCATACCAGGGACACACAGGGATAGACACGCCCATACCAGGGACACACAGGGATAGATAGACACGCCCATACCAGGGACACACAGGGATAGACACGCCCATACCAGGGACACACAGGGATAGACACGCCCATACCAGGGACACACAGGGATAGACACGCCCATACCAGGGACACACAGGGATAGATAGACACGCCCATACCAGGGACACACAGGGATAGACACGCCCATACCAGGGACACACAGGGATAGACACGCCCATACCAGGGACACACAGGGATAGATAGACACGCCCATACCAGGGACACACAGGGATAGACACGCCCATACCAGGGACACACAGGGATAGACACGCCCGCACCAGGGACACACATTTTTCTTCTGGTCACATTCGATCTACTAAGTGTGTCCCTGGTTCGGGCGTGTGGATCCCCGTGTGTCCCTAAAGGTTCACTGTGCAGACTAGCTGAGGGCGTGTGGATCCCTCAATCATTTCTAATCATTTTTACTCGGGGGAGGGGGGATAGTAATTACCCCCTTTACTCCCGCCCTTGTCTGAGAAAGAGAGAGATGAGCGACCAGAAATGTCGATAAAAATAAAAATCTTTGATCACCTTATTTATAAGACATTAAATAAATGAATTTAAATACAAATAAGATTATAAATGATCATTTATTTGAAATTTGTATCTTTATTTAAAAAGCACGGTTCGATAAAATAAATAATAATTTGATTAAACGAAGCTTTTAATAAAGAAATTTGTCTTTTTCCTCAGATTTATTTAATCAGATAGATTAAACATTTATGATGGGCTTGGCCAGTACGAGGGAAGAACTCTCTTTTACTACTAAGCAACTGAATTTAATCATTTCCTGTAGTTAAAAAAGAGAAGATTGAAATAAAACGACGACATTTCACTTAAACAAGAGTTCCCTTTTAAATTAAACACCCCCTCCCCCCCCCCCGCTTTTGTCTTCCGTCCTTTTAAGATTTCCCGAAATCCGGTACGCATATTTTCCGCCGTTTTGTTAATTAATCGTCATCTCCATCGGAATTCGTTTTGGCTGTTTATCACTGCTAATTTTCCGTCATTCACTCTCTGGAGATTAAGTGATAATAACGACGATGGCACGTGGCGCATTCCGTCCAAACCCTTTCGGCACTTGCAATATCTGCCCCCTCCATCTATCCGGCATTCCAGGCACGTCACCCGGAAGCCAATTGTCTCCCTGTCACGTCTCTCTCTCTCTCTCTCTCTCTTCTTGCGATTTCTGAAGCTGTTTTCTGTTGTTCTGCAAACTTCGACAAGTTTCAAGCATCTGAACCAAATACAACAAAATCAGTTTGTGTTTTTAATGGATGATGCGTTGATCTACGCTCCCCAATTCAACCCTTGTTCAGTGGAGGATTTAATTTCCTATTTTTATTGTAATACTTAGATATTATTATTTAAATTTCTTTCTTGTTTAAAAAGGTTATATAATTTCATAAACAATTTATTTTTAATAGCTCCTGTTTCAAACACCTTCAGGTTTACATTATATTGATTTCCTAAATTATTTAATCTTAAATTGGGGGCTCACTGGTGTAGTGGGCTAGGGTTTCAACTTCTACAAAGAGGATAAAAATATTTATTTAATGAAAACAAATCCTCAAGCTCAGGATTTGAACCACAATAGTCCCCAGGCAACTCTAAGAGGAGAGGGAGTTGCTATGACATCCAGTCCTGTGGAAGGGACGTAAAGAAGATTCCCTCTCAGTGATGCATTCTTCGAAAGGAGCAGGCTACACGCCGGTGCTGAGGGAGTTCCTCCTCAACTAGGACATCCTCCATAGCATAGAAGAGGTTAGCTATAAAGGAGCCGGTTGGAACCAGAAATAAGGATTAGTTCACTAGCTAGATACGAAAGCAGGAGGAGGAGTTAGAGATAGGAAATAATGTAACTTCACGGGGTGCCAGTAGATGTATAGGCCAGAGGCCGGTTGGGTTTGAGGTGTGTGTCCTCGAGCACGTAAGCACCTCGGGCAAATAAACGGAGATCCCGATAGTAATTTCAAATAATTAGTCTTAAATTACAATTATTCCTAAAATATTTAATAAATAATAATTGAAAAAAAGTACATAAGAATTTTAAAAAGCGAAGGTGGGACAAAGCACAAAAAATTTTTTTTTTTTTTTTTTTTTTAAATTTCATAACCAAACCCCACCCCTTAAGGTATTTCTCGGCAGCGAAGGCCATTTAGACCCCGTCTCTATTTATTTCATCTGGATTGGTAGCCAATCCAATTGAAATAAATTGTCGCATGAGACAGGATGCGAACACGCGACCCTCGGTATAAGAGGCCACCACTACACAAGACCAGGGCCACAAAAAAAAGTTGAGAAACTCTGGTTTAGGGTGGAAAGAGTGTTAGGAGTATTTATTATAATTTCACCCTAAGAGTAATAAAATTATTATAATAAAAGCTGCTGCGCTGTTTTCACACCCAAACTACAAAATTCGAGTCTTAAAATTTAGCTACTTAACCATTCCAAGCAGTAACAAAATAAATGAATTGACGTTTGTCTGATCAAATTAGAAAAAAAAAGAAAATTTGACACGAATGTCGCGCGACTGTGAATTTAACTGATTTGGTGCCTGATGGCGTTGCGGTTGCCTCCCCTCGCCCCACCAATCAGAGAAGAGAGACAAATCCGAAATTGAATTATGGCTCAAAAAAAGACTCGTAACAAGAAGAAAGAGCTAAGGGGGTAGTTTGGTGTCAAACTTTTCAATTTCGAAACATCAAATAAAAAAAAAAAAGTAGCGCAGGCGACAGGATAAAGGACAGCTTTAGCTAAGAATTTTTTCTTTTTTTTTATCAGAAATCGATTGTTGTTGTTGTTAGACATCTCGGGTGCTAATTTATTTATGGAGGGTTTTTGTGATTTTTGATAAGAAGTTGGAACATTATTAAAAGACTTTTCCTGTTGGGAGTAAAAAAAAAATATATATATTCTAATATCAAAAAGTTAGCAACAAGTTTCTTTCTTCTTTTTTTGCCTTTAACCCTATTTCGGGGTCGGCATTTTAGAATCAGGGGTACTTCGTCGCAATTGCTGAAGAATGATGGGCTCGGGTAACTCGTGGTTGCAACCCCTCAGGGAATTTCTGATAAAATCACAAATATAAAATTCATAATGAAATTGTTACAATTCAAATTATCATTAACCAGCGGACCAAAAAAGCCGACTATCAGGTCTATTCTCTAACAAAAACGTTAACTTTTAACATTTAAAATCAGCGTTAATTCATTTTAACCCCTCTTTGCCTTTAAATGGCAATTCTGTAAACAAAAACTTTATATCGTTAACATTTAGTCAATAGTATTAAATATTAATATCATTTCTAGCGGGTGCCTTTAATATTTTGACACTGTATTTAATGCATAAAAATGGCGTCTTTGACCTAAAAAGTAAGGTTAAGAATTTGACAGCTTTGAGATAAAAGCAAATGTTAACGTTAACGTCGCTGTTAAAACTTGGTTTAGAGAATAGCATTTTTTAATATTACTTTACTTTTTAACAATTAATTTTCTATGTTAAATTTTAACGCCTCTTTTTTAGAGATTAGGCCTGTTTTTTTTTTTGAGATATTGTATAGTGAAAATACAATAGAAAAAATTTAGCAAAAATAATAAAAATTATGATCTCTCAAAAAGTTAGTTCAATCAATTCTAGCAAATTCAATTATAGCCCTTAGGGTCAAGAGTTCGCATCAGGTGACGAAATTTATTTCAATTGAATACAATTCATTGAAATAAATAGGGACGGGATCTAAATGGCCTCAAATGCCGAAAAAAGACCTTAAAACAAAAAAGAAAATCAATTCTAGAGTTCCTTATACGTATATTACTTTCTCTTACCTCTATATATGTTAATATATAGAGATGAGAAAGTATTGGATTCATGTCAAAATTTCGATGTCAAGATTTTAACTGGATATACACGTTTTGAGGTCCCCTGAATCCAAAAAAGTGGTTTTCGCGACATGGTCTGTCTGTGTGTGTGTGATGTGTGTCTGTCTGTGTGTGTGTCTGTGAACAAAATATCTCAAGAACGAAAAGAGCTAGGAGGTTGAAATTTTATATTTAAGTTAAGCATCTCCCTGGGACGTGACACGAAGCTTTTGAACAAAACCGACCAAAGAGTACAAGTACTTTACTGATCTAGTTTTTCAGTTTTTTTCGATTTTCTCTAAATTCGCTTCAACGATTTTTTTTTTTTTAAATTCAAAAATCAATTATTTTTTAGATTCTCTTTAAAATGTATATTCTCATTTTCCCATTGAAATTCTCTGAAGACCACTTTACTCTTGTACTCCATAGAAAAGATAGGAGAAATGGTTGCCATGGTAACAAAATATAAATATTTTCAAATATAAATTTTGCCCACGGGGCTTGGAGTAGTTGGTAGCGTGCCTACCTTCTATACCGAACGTCGCGGGTTCGGACCCCAGGGAGTCCGATAATTTTATTTAAGGCATTTGGATACCAAATGACTTAAATAAAAATGCCTGGACCCCACAATAGATATATTTATTTCAACGGTTATCGTAAAAGTCTTAAATGGCCTAAGTTGCCGAAAAGACCGTGTGAATGTGTGTGTGAATGTGAGTGTGAATGAAAAAAAAAATGTGAATGTTTTTTTTATAAAAAAAAAAAATATATAAATTTTACATCTTGAAAATCGAATGTACAGTACTGTCGGAAACTAAATACATGTCGACACGAAAAATCTGGTGTGACAAGCACAGAACACAACTTTCGATTACCGAAGGTAAGAGAAAGTTGTGTGCTGTGCGTCAGTCACACCAGATTTTTTTATATTGATTAGCCAAATTTACAGACATCTATTTACCAATAAATAATCTCATGAAATAGTGAAAAATAATACAAATATTAGCGAGATTGTGAGTTCACTTTCCCATCTATATTTTGGGAAAATTTAAAATAAAATGAATAAATGTATATTGAAATATTAATTTAGGAGAAAGGCTGGTCATAAAATAGCAAAATATACAAAATAATAAATGACTTCATCATCAAGATTTAATTTCATAATTTATATTCATATTTATTGCATATAATTTGTAAAAAAATAATATTTAATAAATAAATAGATGGCGAGAGAATTTATGTAATTTCTAATTTTAATGTTATTTTTGAGTTGTACTATTTATTTTACTTAATATATTAGTGAAATTATGAATGAAAAGTATTTTTTCTTCCTTTTAAGAAAGCTTAACGACCATTTCTTCTATCTTTCCTAGAAGTACAAGAG
This sequence comes from Euborellia annulipes, assembly GCA_023213315.1. Taxonomy (NCBI): domain Eukaryota; kingdom Metazoa; phylum Arthropoda; class Insecta; order Dermaptera; family Anisolabididae; genus Euborellia; species Euborellia annulipes. The sequence continues at coordinate 6,908 of JAKCPI010028769.1, read as the reverse complement.
TAAAGTGTGCTTCAAAAGATTTAAAGCTTAAAATAAGAATATACATTTTAAAAAGCATCTAAAAAAATAATTGATTTTTGAATTTTAATCAAATCGTTGGAGGGAATCTTGAGAAAATAAAAAAAAAAAAAAAACTGAAGATTTTGATTAAAAGCTTATTTTCACGCCCTAACTTAAATATAAAATTTCAACCTTCTAACTCAATTCCTTCATGCTTTAAATTGAACACACACAGACAGACAGACATGTCCCCAAAACCACTTTTTCTGGCTCCGTGGAACTCAAAACGTGTATGCCCATCAAAATCTCGACATCGAATTTTTGACATGAATCCAATACTTTCTCTCTCTATATATATTAACATATATAGGTAAGAGAAAGAGAAAATTAAAAATCCAAAACTTTTTCCAAAAAGTCTGAGAAGATTATAGAAGAGAGAAAGAGAGGGAAGAGAAAGTGCTGGCAAAAAAATCTCTCGCTAACAAAAAAAGTTTATTCCTAAAGAATCGCTTGGGTCACAATTCCGAGCAATTGAGTATATATATCGGACTACGTGAATAAACCTAAAAAGAAAAAAAAGAGAGAGAGAGGCGTCTATACATACTAGTGATAAAGAGAAAGAAAGAGAAATGCATGTCGATAAAGAGAAAAAACATCAAACTCTCTCTCTCTCTATCTCTCTCTCAGTTTTTTTTTTGATTTTTTCTATCAATTCTGAAATTCCAGCCAAGTTTCCTTGAGCAAACTTTGTGTAAAGTTTTAAGAGAGATTATTTGGAATGAAGAGCGAGAGAGAGAGAGAGAAGTTTACGAGTATGTGCAAGGTGTTTGGAAAATTTTTTTAAAATTAATTTTTTTCTATTTGGAGAATTTTAGATTTACCTCAACTTCAATGAAAGCAAAACATTTTATCCCCCTAGATCAGGAGTCGTTAAAACTCTTGAAACGTGTATTTTCGTCAAAATCTTGATTTTATTCTTCATCTCATATACATTCTAGCTATATTTATATTAATATAAATCTGAACATTTCATTTATAAATAAGAGACAGTTAAAAAAAAGGTAGAAAAATTCTCTTTTAATGGGAATAGCCGGTTCTCCCGCCACCAATAAAGCTGATAGTCGAGGCGGGTTGTCTAACTCCTGGGCGTTCCCGTGGCCCCTCACTCAAACAATACGGCCCATATTCATTTATGTTAATTAGAATTTCTTATTTCTTATTAAAAAGGTTTTATTAATTACTTGTCATCATCAGAAGTGATTACATTCTTATACATGAAACAAGTCAGTATTAGAATGTAATCATTTCTGATGATGAAAAGTAATTGTCGAAATACGTATTAAGTGTTAATTTTACTTTCTCTTACCCTATATATGAAATATATAGAGAGAGAAAGTATTGCGATCATGTCAAAAATTCGATGTCGAGATTTTGATGGATATACATGTTTTGAGGTCCCCTGAGTCCAAAAAAGTGGGTCCCGCAAATTGGTCTGTGTGTCTGTGTGTGTGTGTGTCTGTGTGTGTGGAACCATTTTTTTAGCATGAAGGAGTTGAGCTAGCTGATTGAAATTTTATATTTAACTTAGGTACCTTTGAAGAATCTCAAAATAAGCTTTTGAACAAAATCGGCCAAAAAGTACTAGTACTTTACTGATGTACTTTTTCAGTTTTTTTTTTCGATTTTCTCAAAATTCCCTCCAAGGATTTTTTTTAAAATTCATAAATGAACTATTTTTTAGATGCTCTTTAAAATGTATATTCTCATTTTGCCGTTGAAATCTTCTGAAGACCACTTTACTCTTGTTCTTCATAGGAAAGATAGAAATGGTATTAACGGAATTTAAATCTTTTTCTTTTTATTAGATTAAAAATCAATTATTATTTAAATTCCCATTTATTACTTTTTTTTTATTTCTGTTTTAATTGTTTCAAAGAAAACATATATATATACTCTCCCACTTGCAAACATTATCGTCTCTCTCTACTCTTTTTAAATTCCCTTTCCACCTTATCTTCGCATAGGAACAATGTTAATTTCCTATAGGGATTTGTATGTTAATTTCGATTCAAAAGGGGTCCCCTTTAGAACTTTTTAGGCATTTAAAATTTTTTTTTCCAATTCTTATGAAATTTTGTATTTATTTACGATTCTATATTGTGTATAAAATGTCCAAATATGAGATTAAAATTTTGAAAAATAACCATAGTTTATTTGAAGCAGTCAACATTTAAAATGCAAGTTTGAAACTAAGGTGCTATGGAAAACTAAATATATCTCGACACAAAAAATCTGGTGTGACCAGCACAGTGCGCAACTTTCTCTTACCGAAGGGTAAGAGAAAGTTGTGTGCTGTGCGCCAGTCACACCAGATTTTTTAATTAGCCCTCGGGGCCTGGTGTAGGGGTTAGTGGGCTAACTTCGCATACCAAAAGTCGCGGGTTCGGACTTCAAGCAGTCGGATGATTTTATTTAAGCCCAAATACCAAATGATTTAAATAAGAATGTCTGGACCCCAAAATATATATTTTCATAATAACGGTTATCGTTTAAAGTTTTATATGGCTTGAATTGCTGAAAAGACTGTGTGTATGTGTGTGTGAATGTAAGTTTGAATGAAAAAAAAAATTTAAAACCTTTAAAATAAAATCTGGAGTGACTGGTCGCACAGCAGATTTTTTTTTAAGATGTAATTTTTTTTTTTTTTAAACATTCACACTTTTTTCTCATTCACACTCACACTCACACACACATTCACACAGTCTTTTCGGCAACTTAGGCCATTTAAGACTTTAGACGATAACCGTTGTAAGTATATATAAATTGTAGGTTCAGGCATTTCTATTTAAGCCATCTGGTATCCAAATGGCTTAAATAAAATCATCGGACTGCCTGGGTCCGAACCCGCGACGTTTGGTATAGGAGGTAGGCACTCTACCTACTACGCCACACCCGGGGGCTTTAAGATGTAATAAAATTTACATATATGGGAAAATATTTATATTTTGTTTCCGTGGCAACCATTTCTTCTATTTTTCCATGAAGATATTTTGTTCCTGACAGAAAGGCCAATTTGAGGGACCCCTTTTTTGGACTCAAAATGTTTATTTCCAACAAAAACTCGACATGGGATTTTTTATATGAACGCAATACATTTTCTCTCTATCGCCTGCTGAGAATCATAGTGACGAAAGTCCGAAAATGCAATTTTTGAGTTAAGTCTAACAATGTTGTTAAAACGTCTTCTCTTTTGGGTGCCAAAGTGGCGAAAATATATTTCCATCTTCTGCTATTGATTCTTGCCTATTCATTTGTTGCCCGGCTATTTAAACGTGTATGTTTATAAAACTTTCAAAAGTCTTTTCTCGAATTGTTGTATTTTGGATTTTCGCCACTCAGCTTTCTCAGCAGGCGATATAACAGTTAGATGTATTAACATATATAGATAAGAGAAAGTAAAATTCAAATTAATATCATGAGAAAACCACAAATAAAATTTCTTAATAAATAAGGAATTACATATACATTATTTAAGATATCATATACATCGCTTATGTAAGCCGCGAAACGAAATTTATATAATTAAATATTAAATATTAATAAATAAAAAATTGATGGATCCGTGGTTCAACTCTCGGCGGCACACCCTTACTTTGGGTATATGAATTAATAAATATTTAATTATATAAATAAAATTTATTACAATAATAATTTAATTTTCTTTCGTTTTTATTAGCTCTGGCTAAACAAGAATAATTTAGCGTATTGTCGTCTTGAATAGAAAATCTCGACTTCCCCTCTTACTTACATTATCCCTTTCTGTAATCAAAGATCCTCTCTCCCCGCCCCCTCCCCTTATTCTGTATATGGGTTTATATTGTGCCAAGGCATGCATTGTCTGATCTGTCCTCTAATCAGGGACTGACAAATCGAGACGAGGGGGCCTCGATATTGTCGACAATAAATCAGACAGCAGCAACAACAACAACAACAACAACGCCAACTCGGCTTTCGGAACGAACGAACGAAGGAATAACAACAACGAACGACAAACTCCCATTTGGATATAAGCTCAAGTTTGTAAACATCTCTCTCTCTCTCTCTCTTAACCGCTTGTTTTATGTTATGCTTATGTACAGAACGACGACGACGACGAATATCTAAGATGTAGTGTAAATTTTTAATCAAATTTTGAGCCTATTGATGATATACGACGCCCCGATGAATTATGGGTGGAAGGCCAAAGAAAGAGAAGAAAAGTTGCTTGGCTTCTTTTGAGGAATAACAACAAAAGGATGATTTATTAACTTATTCACTGTGTTCACTTCGTAAACATATTGTAAAATATTTTTTTTTTCTTTTTAGGAATTAGTTGGCTTAACCGATCTAGAAATGACAAAGGGTGAAATGAAATATTGAAGAGATTGAGAGAACATGAATTTTTAATTTAATTTTATCCTTTGAACCAATGTGGACCGAAACGGTTTCGTTGAACGATTAAAATTGTATTAAAAAATATACAATTTAGCCTAATTATTTACTAACACCGCCGCACAGTGGGACAGAATCCCAAAAAGCTGGTCAAAATTCGAAATCTTAATAAATCGATCTGAAATTTGTTACTGGGGAGTTTTTGGGGTCGCTGATTACGAATCCCAGTTCAAAATTACAAAATTCAAAATGGCGGATCCAATATGGCGATATAAAAAGTAAAAAAGCTTACAATGTGAAGAATAATTATTACTTATTGAAAAATTTGTTGAATAGGGATATTCAAAGTTGATTAAGAATGAATAAAATGATAGAATGGCAAATAATAGGCTTATGACAAAAATAAAAAACTATATGACTCCTAAATAAATTAAAGGGGAATGACTTCCCCGAGACTTTCTCGTATATTTTTTTGGAATTACGTCTGGGTGTGTGTGTGAACATGATTGCTCAAAAACGCAAGCAGCTAGATGGATGAAATTTGGTATATGCTCCTTACACTAAAATTGTAGATTTCTATCAACTTTTGGAGTAAACACGTCCCTTTGAAGAGGAAGGAAAGAGACAGGCATACAAAGAACAGAAGGACTGCCAGTCCCAGCTCGGATAGCTCGTGGTCGCCATCCCACAAGATGTGGGCCCCTGAGCGAAAAAAAAAATAGATTAGGGATGAAGTTTATTAATTTTACCTCTCGGGTTTTAATATAATATCTATTATATATCTCAAAATAAAAATTAATGGAATTTGGCTGAGAGTTATCAATGAGTGTGATGTGGAGGACAGCAGCCAGATAAGTAGCCTTTATTTAATAAAACAGGCTCCTTTAAACAAAACGTTTCGGCTAAATTTATTGCGCCATCTTCAGTTGTTAAAGAGTCTTATAGGAAAATGGAGTTGTCATATGTGTTTTTTTTCAAAAGCGAACATTTAAAAAAAATTGCCTATGTATTACAACAATGTAAATATAATAATAACATATACATTGTTGTAATATGTATTACAACAATGTAAATTTAATAATAATATATACATTGTTGTAATATGTATTACAACAATGTAAATATAATAATATATACATTGTTGTAATATGTATTACAACAATGTGAATATAATAATATATACATTATTGTACATAGGCGTAGCCAAGGGGGTTGGGGGTTCAAACCCCCCTCCCATGGGACCCAAGTCATGACTAGATATTTAATACAAATTACATTTCATATAGGGTAAGACAAAGTAAAATATAATAATTTACTCTAGCTAAAAAAACAAGCCAAAATGATTTATAAATACCCTAAAATAATCTTAAATTTTTGAAAAAATTTCTTGATCCCCCCCATCAAAAATTTCTGGCTACGCCAATGTTATTGTAATACATCGGAAATTTTTTCAAATGTTCGCTTTTGAAAAAAACACATATGACAACTCTATTTTCCTATAAGACTCTTTAACAACTGAAGATGGCCCAATAAATTTAGCCGAAACGTTTTGTTTAAAGGAGTCTGTTTTATTAAATAAAGGCTGCCTATCTGGCTGCTGTTCTCCACATCACACTAGCTCAAAATACAAAATTTGGTGTGACAACACTTCACACAACTCTCGAAGGTTGTGCGCTTAGTCATACCAGAATTTCATCTTTTTTTTAATAGCTGAGTTTTTATTCTCACTCACTTTTTTTTCTTCAATTTAATCCAGCTAGCCTGTCTGCTTTCATCATCGTAAACATTAAATGAATAGCTAAATATATTTCAAAATTGGTATTGTAAAAAATATAATTAAAGGCGCGAGAACAAATCTCTTTTCCTTTTTTTTAGAAGAGAATAAAGTCATGTGCTAGAATATGAAAGGGTTGTTAACGATCTCTCTCTGTACATACATATATTACTTTGACTTTGACATAAACGAGATTTTTTTTTTTGAGGAAATGGGCTTTCATTCAAGAGATGAGCCAGGACAGTCACCCTAGCTCTCTCTCTCTCCATAAAATCACAACTATTTTTCCAGGACATTAACAACCCCCTTGCGGTTGCATTTTGTGGCCATTAATGACTCATATGGAAATTCCAAAAAAAAAACCGCGCGTTGTTTAACCGATGTTATGGTTTCGGGCGTGACCGTTTTCTCTGATTCACCCAATTTTAGGGTAGCCGAGGTTCAAGGGCAAGGCTACCTACCCCCTAGGGGTTGAGTCATGCCGAAGGGTGCGGGCCTCTTCAATTAATATGGCTCCCCAAAGAGTTAGAGTTATTGACAGCCTCCCCCATCCCATCATCATGTTATGTTATATAAAATTCACCCCCTCCCCCGCCAACGATAAATATGCAAACCATGAATGAGGATTTAAAAAAAAAATCCTCTTAAGTTTAAATCACAATGACTTGTGTTAGAAATTAAGTGCCAATTTGTACAATCCCTA
>JAKCPI010028768.1:0-79499 GCA_023213315.1 Euborellia annulipes | reverse complement strand
TTTCAATTTAACGTTTGGGAACTTATTTTAAGTGATATTCATTATTTATCAGTGGATATAATCTTTGGAATGATACCCTCCCTGAAATCTCATTTTCATTAGTATTTGATTACCAAGAAAATTTTTAATCCTAATTAGCGTAAATAATTTACTTTATATTCACATCATAATCATCGATAACTTATAAGTTATAACTTAAAACAACACAACAAATATATATATTTAACAATTTGTACGTACCGGTATATTTGTTGGTGGCCTCTGGGAATCGAACCCAGGATCTCCAGCCTTTCCGGATTAAAAAAATATATTAAATTATTTTCCAAATTCAAAATAAAATATAGGCCTGACAGAAGTTCCTATTAGGCTCAGGTTCCCCACCTCTGGTCTATACGAATTAATTTAGGGTGCGCACAAAAAGCAATTAGTTTTCCATTAGCCTATTAGCACCTTAATAGCGAGTCAATAAATAATGGCCGGGTACTTTCTCTGTGTTGCAGACTCGCCTTCCTCTCCGAGAGGCCCTGGATCCGTCGGTCTGCCCTTCTGCCCTTCTGGTGAGTCACTTACCTTCTTCAATTTATTTTCAACACAAAACCACACACAACTTCAAAACTATTTTAATACAATTTTCTCCCTTATTTTATTGTTTCACTAGCAAAGTAACGGAAATACTAATTTAAAATCCATTTAAACTGAATTCCGGCCTTTTATTTATTTATTTATTTTTTTTTTATAAAGAAGTGATGAAAGGGAGAAGGGCGTGATGCGTGCACAACATTTCCATTAAAGAACATGACCCATTAGAATATTGATTTACATTCAGATTATTAAAACATTGAACTTTTGTTTTGACCTCGGATATTAAATAATAATAAAAAGAGACTTTTAGCAATTTTTAGCGACCATTTTCCATAAAAACTTTTTTTTTTAAATTTCATTTAAGGTCTTTTTTCGACATCACTCAGTCTTTATTTTTTTCAATTAAATTGGTTGCCCATCCAATTGAAAAAAATTTTGTCGCATGAGACGGGTTGCGAACCCTTGACCTTTGGTATCTGAAGCCAATGCTCTACCTCTGTTAGCCATAGGCCTTAAAGAAAAATTGCCAGGTGCTATGTTTTTTTTGTTTGTTAGCAAAATGCAACAATTAAAAATCAGGCCGTTCCACTCAACTTTCACCCAGGAATCTATTTTGAGTATCTCTTGACATCTATCTCCTTATTTTATAATCAAAACCTTTGTCATATTCCTATGTTAGCCTTGGTTTAGGTTTAATATTTAATCTTTTTAGGATTATCAGTTAATCCTTAATTATAACTTACATATATATTTACTCACAAACAATTTTCTGAAGATGATTATCATTCAAAAATATATTTTTGAACTCAAAGAATCGAAAAACATGTTTATTTGTTAAAATTTCTTTTCCAAAACGACAGACATACTAACGGACATTCTCGATTTATATACTGGTATATATATAGATTTTAAACTTAATAAATAAGTTTTTTAAGTGTACATTTTAGTTGTCACTAACTTGAGAAAGTTTGGATTTTTTTTGTCTTTAGACGTGTAGTTGAAAATTAACTTTCTTTCTGGCGACTTTTGTTACATCTTTAATACATTTAGACAAAAGCATTTGAAAACTCCAATAATTTAAATTCTCTATACAGATAAACAAAAAGAATTTACTTATCTAATCATCATCAAAATGAAGCTACTCACGGAACATTAGACAGACCTTGACGCGAAAATCACTTTTTTGTATTCAGGGGACCTCAAAACGTGTATATCCATCAAAATCTCGACATCGAATTTTTAACATGAATCCAATACTTTCTCACTATATATATATATTACATATATACATAGGTAAGAGAAAGTAAAAATAGCGTTGATTATTATTTTGATTAGGGGGGATGAAGGGTTGATTAAATAAAGACCTTGGAATATTCCAAATCACTTGTTGACATTATTTTTCAGCTCTAAATATAGTTAGATTAGAGCAAAAGGAATTTTTTTACTTTTAATAAAAAGGGAATTGTTATTTTCATTTATTTTTATTCCTATACAAACAGAGAAAGACAAGTCTCTCGTTCAGTCGAGTGGGGTGGCTGGGCTGCAGGCGCCGACTTTTTTAATTGTGTTTAAAGTGAATCAAAGTGAATAATTAATATAGTGCAACCCACCCCCCCCCCCCCCCGAGAGCTTATTAAAGGTAATTATTATGCATTTTATCGTTCAAAAAAAAAAATGACAGAAACAAATAATTTAACTGCGAAAAACGATTCTTTTGAATATGAAATTAAATATTTTGTATTTCACTAAGGGTAGAGGGAGAATTATAGCTGTTGAAAGGGGGAGGGGGAGTGTAGGTGTCATTGAAAAAAAAATTAGTTTTTTATTTTTTATCTTTTTTTTTTTTTGAACACACACTTTTTTTCTCATTCACACTCGCACTCACACACACATATACACATTCTGGTGAATTAAGGGTTGAAAATTAAAATAATTTCAAAATAAAATAAAAATTAAATTATTTTTTATAAATGTATTCAAATTATTTTGAGAGTGATTTCGTGGTGAAGGCTCACATTTCCTTAAAGGGGGGGGGGGTGAAGGTATGAACGCATTAACCAGAGGGGTTAATGCCGCATCCCCTTATAATGCAGAAAGATATTAATGTTTTTTAATACTTTTACTAACAAATAAGTACATTCCGTTTGAGTTAAAATTTATATTCAATATTTAGCAAATTGTATAGTAGAATAGAAACATTTTAATGTCTTTCTAAAATTTATTACTGGGGTGGAATTAATTTTTTGAAGATTTCGAAACTCTCATAAACAGATAATAATAACACTGGGTAACTTAGGAACCCATCGAATCCCTTGTAGAATTTTGTAGGGATTTTTTTCATTAGGTAGAAAAGTAAGATATGATCAGTCCACTTAGAATTTTACTGGGGTGAGTTACCGCATCTTTTTGTATATAGAAGTAATCTCAATTCGGATTTGAATTTTTACTTTCTCTTACCTCTATAAGCTTATATATGTTAATATATAGAGAGAGAAAGTATTGGATTCATGTCAAAAATTCGATGTCGAGACTTTGATGGATATACACGTTTTGAGGTCCCCTGAATCCAAAAAAGTGGTTTTCGCGACCTGGTCTGTCTGTGTGTCTGTTTGGGTTCAATTTAAAGCATGAAAGAATTGAGCTAGGAGGTTGAAATTTTTTATTCAAGTTAGGCACCCCCCTAGAGCGTGAAAATAAGATATGAGAAATATATTTAGCGTAAATCGGCGGATCCGTGGTGCGACTCCCGGCGGTACCTACATTTTTCGCTTATTTAAATTAATAAATACTTGGTTAAATTTACATTTTTTAGCATTAAAAATTTTTATTTTTGTATTATTTTATAAAATGAGGGGGGGGGGGGGGAGGGAGGCGTCATAAGATTAATTATTTTTAAGGGAGGCGTGGTAACATAAAGTTTGGAAACCACTGATTTAAGGGATGTTTTTGGGTGTGTGGAAGCCATTGAAAGACGAGATATCAAATATGCGATTTTTATTTTTTCTCCGGGACTTAAGAATCTGTATATCGAGTAAGATATTTTTTTGATTCATCATTTACGCCCACTCACACCTCGAATTCACAATTCTAATTTTTATTATTTTCATTTTTTTATTATATTTTTTTTTTTTAAAGTAGACTATGAATTATTACAATGTAATTATTTTGTCATAATCTAATTCAGCTTACGATAAAACAATATTGAATTTTAATTACATATCATCCCATCATTTATTCTCAAAATGTTTCAAATGACCAATCATGAATGGCCGGGATTTATTTATTATTTTTCTATTGTCAATATATAATACATTACTTTTTTTTGTTTGTTTGACACCCACACAGCAAATCACGTTCTGCTGAATGTGTTTCATTAATAATAATATGGATTAATAATTAAAGCTTATTATTAATCCTGTCATAGGGCAAATGTGAACCCCCTTCCTATGAAAAGTTCAAAAGAGTGAAAAAAAATGAGTAAGATAGTTTCTTGGTAAAAAATTTTGATGGATTTTTACTTTCTTACCTATACCAGTATATGTAATATATACTGAGAGAGAAAGTTTTAGATTCATGTCAAAAATTATATGTCAAAAATGGAAATACATCAGTGGCGTAACGTATTTTTGCTGGACCCTCCGCAACCTTTTTTCGGAACCGTTTATTAAAGGAATTTAAAAGTAAAAACCATTAAATTTGTTTTTTTTTTAATGTATATTTCAGTCAACGCAAGCAAATTTGTTTACAATTAGGAAACTCACTCACTTCATTTAGGTATTTACTAAGTGTTGTGTATGGTTTAAAATTTTTTTTTTTTTTTTTTTATATACATTGCGTGTTAGGTAGTAGTTCTATTTTTAAGGGCCTGAAAAGCTTTCAGCCCCACCCGACCGGGCCCCCCAAGGCCCGGGGGTTTGCGGAGGCCAAACGGAAATACACGTTTTAAGACTCACTGAGTCCAAAAAAGTGAGTCCCTTAAAATGGTCTGTCTGTCTATGTGTCTATGTTTGTTCAAATAAAACATGAATGAAATGAGTTGAAATTTTAAGTTAAAGACCCTTCTGAGGCTCAAAAAATAAGCTTTTAAATAAAATCAACTAAAAAGTATAAGTACTTTACTGAGGTACTTTTTCGATTTTTTCGATTTTCTCAAAATTTGCTCTAAAGATTTTGATTAAAATTCATTTTTTAGATTCTCTTTGAAATGTAGATTCTCATTTTTTTCTCAAAATTATTTGAAGTATACTTTGTACTTCTAGGCCTACAGCCGGAAACTAAATATGTCGACAGAAAAATCTGGTGTGACAAGCACAAAACAGAATTTTCAATTACCTGGGCCCTTTGCGCTCCAACCTTTAAATTCTAATAAAAAATAATTTTCATGTAAGAGAAAGTGGTGATGCGACCAGTCACGCCAGATATTTCTTGGCGGAGTTAATGAAAAACAATTCATATTCAAAAAAAATATCATATAAAAAAAAAAATTATTCATCAACTGTTGTTTTCAACAATCTAATTAATAAAAATTTGTTAAAACTTGTTATTCGAATGATGTATGAAAATTATATAGGCCTATAGATAGATAGATATTAAAAATTGTCCACCTCTGATGATAATTAACAAATCAAAAGTTGAGATTCTCTCTTCTATCATTCAGGTTTAAAATTAAGTTATTTGATTCAAATTAATGAGGAATGGAAATGAACGGCTTAGAAGTTTATTAATCCCTTCAGAAATGTGTTGGTGGGCTTATTTCACCTCCTCTTGGGTATGAAGAGCTTTCAATTTCTCGGCTATGTCTTAGGATTAAGTTATTTCGTGCGAAACCAAACAATCCCTCCAAGAATGAATGGGCTTCATGTCTTACTAGTGTATTAGTAGATATAATTTTATAGAATTACTATTTGTTGATAAATTAACACAAGAAGGTCAAGATCGAAATTTGATATTTCAATTAGGTACCTCCGTAGTACAGCTGAGGCTGTCATCATATTCCAAAATTATGAGATCAATGACCGGAGGTGGCACCCCTGAAGGAGTAATCTCATCACCAAAGTCCCAATTCACGACGTTTCGGTCTAATTTTATTGGACCATCATCAGGTGTTAGGGCGGATTTTTCATTGAAGTGAATATCAACCAATTGAAATAAATATATTAGGCCTTATGTATTTCACCATATGCTGATGAAGACTTGTTAAAATTTTAAAAATACAAATTTTGCTAATTAGTAGCCTCAGGATAGAAGTAATCTTTCTAAATATTAATTACTTCTATAGTTTCTGCGCCCTGATGTTGCCATTTAGCAAAAATTGTATTTTTAAAATTCATACAAATCTTTATCAGTATATGGTGAAGTATATGATATATTATTCACATATAACAACTACCCATCACCTGATGATAGTCCAATAAAATTTGATTGAAACGTCATGAATTAAGTTTCATTGGTGAAGAGACTATTACTTCCTGGCTGCCACCTCTTAAAATTAATCTCATAATTAAAAATCATAATTAAATCATAATTAAAAAATTTAAAAAATCTGGTGTGACTGGCGCACAGCACACAACTTTCTCTTACCTTCGGTAATCGAAAGTTGTGTTCTGTGCTTGTCACACCAGATTTTTCGTGTCGACACGCATTTAGTTCCCGGCAGTAGGGAATATTTGAATTCAGATGTAAAATTTATAAGTATGGGAAAATATTTATATTTTGTTACCATGGCAACCATTTCTCCTATCTTTCCTATGAAGCACAAGAGTAAAGTGTGCTTCAAACAATTTTTAGGGCAAAAAGAGAATATACATTTGAAAGAGCATCTAAAAATTAATTGATTTTTGAATTTTAATCAAAATCGTTAGAGCGAATTTTGAGAAAATCGAAAAAAACTGAAAAAGTACATCAGTAAAGTACTAGTACTCTTTGGCCGATTTTGATTAAAAGCTTATTTTTCCGGTCCCGGGAGGTGTTTAACTTAAATATAAAATTTCAACCTCGTAGCTCAATTCCTTCATGCTTAAAATTGAACACACACAGACACACAGACACACACACACACACAGAGACAGACCATGTCGCGAAAACCACTTTTTTGGATTCAGAGGACCTCAAAACGTGAAGATCCATCAAAATCTCGACATCGAATTTTTGACATGAATCCAATACTTTCTCTCTATATATATATTACATATATACATAGGTAAGAGAAAGTAAAAATTGCCAAATTAAATAATATATTTCCTCTTTCGTTTCAAAATAAATCTTTTTTTTTTTTTTTTTTTATTGTATTTTTCATTAAAGTTTTTTTACTTTCTCTTACCTATGTATATATGTAATATATATATAGAGAGAAAGTATTGGTTTCATGTCAAAAATTCGATGTCGAGATTTTGATGGATCTTCACGTTTTGAGGTCCCCTGAATCCAAAAAAAGTGGTTTTCGCGACATGGTCTGTCTGTGTGTGTGTGTGTGTGTGTGTGTGTGTGTGGGTGGGTGTGTGTGTGTTCAATTTTAAGCATGAAGGAATCGAGCTATGAGGCTGAAATTTTATATATAAGTTAAACACCCCCCGGGACCGGAAAAATAAGCTTTTAATCAAAATCGGCCAAAGAGTACTAGTACTTTACTGATGTACTTTTTCAGTTTTTTTCGATTTTCTCAAAATTCGCTCTAACGATTTTGATTAAAATTCAAAAATCAATTATTTTTTAGATGCTCTTTCAAATTTATATTCTCGTTTTGCCCTCAAAATTGTTTGAAGACCACTTTACTCTTGCACTCCATAGAAAAGATAGGAGAAATGGTTGCCATGGTAACAAAATATAAATATTTTCCCATACTTATAAATTTTACATCTGAATTCAAATATTCCCTACTGCCGGGAACTAAATCTATGTCGACACAAAAGATCTGGTGTGACAAGCACAGTACACAACTTTCGATTACCGAAGGTAAGAGAAAGTTGTGTGCTGTGCGCCAGTCACACCAGATTTTTACTAATGAATTTTTGAAACTTTTAGAAAACTTTATAAGTTTGATTAAAAATAAAAAGCTTTTAGAAACTAAGATTAAAAGCTTTTCTAAATGAAAAACTAATTAAAAAATAAGTATTTTCTTTTTAATAAATATATAATAATCCTTTTTCTCTCTTTACAATATAACAAAACTTTTTTTTTTTAGATATTTTATAATCAACAACTACTTCCAAGTGAAATTACTGATGTCATTCCAGCCCAGATGCTGGCTGGACCCCTTACTTTGTAGTAGTTGAAATCTTATAAAATTGCATTCATAATTTTCCTTTTCTAATGTCAATTAAGATATACGATGTTCATTTAAAGTGATAGGCAACTTTAGCTTTTCTGCAAAATGGAGTCGAAATTCATTGGAAATTTTATTTTAATAAATTATCAAACAGATTTGTTGAAATTCACATTCCTTGGTTAGATCTCAATTTTCTTTCAAGGGCCAGGATCATTTTCTTTTATTTGTAACTTATTTATTCATCCCCCCCCCCCTTGGCCGAGAGGCTAGAGTTGTTGACATATGTCAATAATGTAAGTCTTTTTTTTATTCTAAAAAAAAAAAAAACACTCACACTTTTTTCTCATTCACACTCACACTCACACACACATTCAGAGTCTTTTCGGCTACTTAGGCCATATAAGAGTTTGACGATAACCGTTATTAATTAATATACATATTGGGGATCCAGGGATTCTTATTTAAGCCATTTGGTATACAAATGGCTTAAATAAAATCATAGGACTGACTGGGGCACGAACCCGCGACTCTTGATATACGAGGCTAGCACGCTAACCCCTACACCAATTCCGAGGGCTAATGGAAGTCTTAAAGCCACAAGACGTGAGTTCGGAAGAATATATCGTCATTACTATCAGTGTGCTGAATATTTATTTAAATCATTTGGATAGCGTCCTGGCCTTCTATACCAAGGGTCGCGGGTTCGAATCCTAGGCAATCCGGTTATTTTATTTAAACCATTTGGATACCAAATGAAGAATTTAAACTCATAAGAACTGAAGATGGGATTATTTAATTAAAGTCGAAACGTTTTCTTCTATAGGGATTTTCATTCGATAGAGCTTTGTTTGGCTGACATCCTCTTTTATTTATGTAATCGTTGGACAGTCACTTCTTTCATCGACATTACTATTTTTGTTAGACTTATTCTTAAATCATTGAATATTGGTACCTATTTGATTAATTTCTTATATCAACTTTAATTGATTAAAAGAATTTCATTTGTTTTTCATAAAATAATTCATTCAGTTTCGTTCATAAATCAAGATGCAATGGTTGATATGTCATAAGGGAGAGACAATAAGGGCCATGGCCGGGTGCAAGCAATGGCTCTAAGACCCTTCGGATCACTAGCACAGAAATCATTAATTATCCGATTTTATTTCACTAAATGGAATTGAATTTAGAATACAAATTGGGACCAATCACTTGAATCTCAAATCCTTTCAATACATTTGTAAATTAATTTTATTTTTTTGAAAATCAATTTAGAAGCGTTAGAAATTAATTTATTTTTATAAAACACGCAGCGTTCAATCATTTCTTTAGCTGTTGTTGTGAAATCAGTGTTAAATTATGTTAGGTTTTTTTTTTTATAATTCACTGATAAGTCTGATTGTCTTCCTATTAAGGTCCTGTTTGCTATCGCAAAGGCACAATCGTCAATCTATCACTGTCAATACTGATTAAATGATAATTAACAACCCGCTGACTTGTTTAATAAAACAAAATTTCATTGAAAAGAGATCCAGATTTTAACAAACTCATTTTTGTTTAATCAATCTCTGGATGAGAGAATGGGCGATCAAATGACGGACCCAAGCTCTTGAAATTGCATTAGCTCTCTCTTTAGTCTTTCGTAAATTAATTTTTTTTTAATATAGTCCTATAACAGAATTATTGTTGAGGTCACTAAACAATCTAACTTTCTTCTGTCCTTAGGTTAAATCTTTCAATAGATTAAATACATATAATAAAAATGGAATATCAAACTATTTAATTTTTTTTTTTTTTAAATATTTTTCAATAGCAGTCAAAGCTTTTAATATATTTTCACTCTTCTATTTTATTCATTCGCTATATAACATAAAGAAGCAGACAGAGATCAGTGGCGGAGATATTTCTATATAAACATGTGTGTTTATCTGTTAACACTTAAACTAGGTTCAGAGAAAAAAATCCTTTTTCAAAAAGTAGATGTAGATAGCTCAGAAAAAAATTGTTATTAAATTTATGCAAATGATTAACATCAACTCTAATAAATCTTTTATTAAATTTTAAATTAATTTTTATGAAGTTGGGAGAAACCAAATATTTTGTTATTCATCATGCATTTATTCCTTGGGTAGGTGTTATTTAAAAAATCTTATCCAAGTTATATAATGCTTTTGATCTAAGGATTCTCTGCTCTTAATTTGAATTACACATAATCACACCCTATGCTCTATAAATTCTCTATATTTTAAACAAAATTCCATGATAATTCGTCAATAGTCCCTGATTTAGTTTTTTCCTAAAATGAACTCCCCCCCCCCCGTAAGAATGCTTGGACCCCAAATAAATATATATTATATAAATACGAGTATCGTCAAAAGTCTTAAATGGCCTAAGTTGCCGAATAGACTGTGTGTATGTGTGTGTGAATGTGAGTGTGAATGAGAAAAAAGTGAGTGTTTAAAATAAAATAAATAAATAAACTCCCCCCTCCTGGAAAGGTATGAATTAATAATAGCTTCAATCCTACTCCAGAATATTTTCTACATATTAAAAAATTTGGTGTGACTGGCCGCACTAGATTTTTTTTTGTGACGACTTCCGACAGTACGGTACATTTGAATTCAAGATGTAAAATTTTTAAACATTGGAAAGTGTTTATATTTTGTTACCATGGCAACCATTTTCTCCTATCTTTCCTATGAAGTACAAGAGTAAAATCGTCTTCATAAGATTTCAATGGCAAAATGAGAATATACATTTTAAAGAGCATCTAAAAAATAATTGATTTTTGAATTTTAATAAAAATCTTTGGAGCGAATTTTGAGAAAATCAACAAAAACTGAAAATGTACATCAGTAAAGTACTAGTCCTCTTTGGCCGATTTTGTTCTAAAGCTTATTTTCCCTCTCCAGGAGGGTGGCTAACTTAAATATAAAATTTCAACCTCATAGCTCTTTTCTTTCTTGAGATATTTTCTTCACTGACAGACATACACACAGATAGATTTAATAATAATTATAGTATGATAAAATACATGTATGATTAGATCAGATATAAAGAAGCTTTTTACTTTCTCTTTCCTATATATATGTTAATATATAGAGAGAAAGTATTGGATTCATCTCTCTTCACTTTTTTTGATTCAGGGGACCTCCAAACATGTAGGGGAGAGGGCGGGACATTGGGACAGTACAAATAAAATTAGCTGTGTATAGTTTGGCTTTCAATATTTTTGAGCATTTAATGTTATGTTGTTGAGACTGATAAATGCACTATCTATTGCCATAGGCTTAGCGCTTATTCACCAATAGATGAATTAGATTTTTGCAATTTTCCAAAAAATCCAAATTGTCCCAATGTGCCTCTTGGGTGAGGTAGATTTGGACAGTGAAGAGGCAGATGTGGACAAAAACAATTTGTTTTGTTCTAAAAAAATAATTTGGTGAATAAAGGTGGCACAATCTAACACAGTGGTTCCCAACCTTTTTTGGCCCATCGCCCCTTTCTGGAGGCTGACTAACACCTATCGCCCCCCCCCCTTTTCATTTTCATTGTATGTCTAATTTTAATCTAAAATGTAAATAATAATGCAGTTTTATTATTTTAAACAATTTTGTTACCGTAGATATCAGTAGCGTAGCCAGGATTTCTGCTTGGGGGGAGGGGGCCCAAAAGTTTTATGAACCCCCCCCCCCCTTCTCCAAGAAACTTAAAGTGGAGAAATTTTTTTTAGATAATATAATAATTATAAATAAAAAACAAATAAAAAAAAAATTTTTTTCTTGAAATAAAAAATAATTTTAATACAAAATTCGTAAATATTAGAGATTTTTTCAATTATTTATAAGTATTTTTGTTAGATTTTAGAATTTATGAGAGTTAATAAAATAATTATTTAAAAAAAAAAAAAATCATTAGGGAAAACAATCGGTGGCGGATTAATGCAATTTTGTCGGGGGGGGGGGGGGGGCGGTTTTTTTTATTTTTTTTTTATTTAAGGACTTTGTGGGCATCTAAGGCTTTAGACCCCTTTCCTATTTATTTAAATTGATTGGTAACAAATTCAATTGAAATAATCAGGACCGCAGACAGGGGAGGCAAGGGGGGCCTATCCCCGGGCCCGGGCCCATTGCGCTCCCACCTTAAAATTCTAATAAAAAATAATTTTCATGGTTCAATTAAAAAAAAATCATTTTCTTGAATTTTTTTTTTCCTCAGGAAGGCCCGGGCCTTGTAACCTCAAATCAATCTTTTTCACGACTCAGGATAGCTAATAAAAATATAATAAAAAAAAAATTTAAAAAAAATGCTTTTATTTAAATCGAACTAAAAAGAGATAAATAATTTAATTCAATTGTTCTTGTTAAAATTGTTGAATATTTATAACTTAAAATAAAAGCGTGGGGCGCTTCGAAGTTATTCCGAGGGTATAGACAATTCCTTAAGCTATTAATGAGCGCCCCACGCTTTTATTTTAAGTTATAAATATTCAACAATTTTAACAAGAACAATTAAATTATTTATCTCTTTTTAGTTCGATTTAAATAAAAGCATTTTTTTAAAAAAGTTTTTTTTTTTTATTATATTTTTATTTTAAACTTTTTAGACTTTTTTATTATTATAGAATATTAAGAAAGCGTGAGGCATCAAATAAAGTACCACATTAGTTTGGTATATTTTGGTAAAACCCAACTGATGATTAGCGTCATCAAAAATGACCCTTAAATATCAAATTTCCCACCTCTAGCTCATCGGAAAGTCTTTTGAAATTAGATTAATACGCGAGAGGTTTCAAATAAAGTACCACATTAGTTTGGTATATTTTGGTAAGTAGCCCCGGGGCTCGTCAAGTCTGTCTGCGGCCCTGCCCACAATATAATATCTTAAATATTATATATAATTTCTTATTTATTAGTGTCCACATGTGCCTCTCGCTAGATGTCCCAATCTACCTCAATCATGTTTATAAACAAAGTGAGGCTATACAAATAGCTAAAATAAATAATTACATCTGCATATACCGACATATTAAGAATAAACAAGTCCACTTGCCTCTAATATTTCAACTGTCTTAATTCAAACGTTCATATGGAAAATAATCGACCTCAAACGATTTCCGATTTTTTTTTACAACGCAGGACACCTATGATGTAGCAACGTGTAACTAGCTATGGCGTAGCTTGACGCTGTTAAAATTTTTCTATAATAAAATGGGTACTTAATGCACCCTAATGGTCAAAGAGTACAATCTAACTTTACATTTAGTAGCGCTAAAATTCGAATGTCCCAATGTGCCTCGTGTCCCAATGTCCCCCCCCTCTCCCCTATATCTCGACATTGACTTTTTGACATGAAACCAATACTTTCTTTATATTAACATATAGAGATAAGAGAAAGTAAAAAATCCTTAATATCCTTCCAATAATTTTAGAAACAATACGCTTTAAACAAGCAAAAAGTCAGGACTTTGACCCATTTCTTTTTTTATTTGTTTAAGGTCTTTTTTCGACATTTGAGGCCATTTAGACCTCGTCAGTATTTATTTCAATTAATTGGTATCCAATTCAATTGAAATAATTTTTTTCGCCTGGGACGGAATGTGAACCCTTGACCTTTGGCGCCCGGTTTCTGAAACGTTAGATATCGAACCAATACCCTTAACAACTCACGGCTATCTCCCGTTCTTATGACCAGGATCGGCTTTATTTATCTGAATTTTATTAACAAGACATTATTTGGTTAAAATTCATTATTACTCTACTAATTTATTTTAGATGATTAGTTTTCAAATACTACTGTTAGTACTAAATAATTGGTATTAGCTTATTATCAAACACAAATATTGCATCCCACTATTTAAATTCACTTCAATTTTCGTTTATTTACTCTCCATCAAAATTGTTGTATAAAAAAAGTCTTTTTTTCGATTAAAATTGATCCGGTTTGGCTTAAATTTTTTCTTGCTTGATTTAATTTGAACTTTTTCTCCCTACTGAATGAATTAGCTAGTTGGCTTTAAGCTTTAATCTTTAATTATATTAGCTAAACTTTCAATACCAATCTTCTCACTCTCTCTCTCTCTCTAGTCAGAAAATAAAGCACTTGCTGAATTAAAAAATTCAAGATCTATCTTTCAGTGCAAGAAGTGAAAAATCAATTTATAATTTATTATTTTCTACTCTGTATCACAAAATTTAGTTTTATCTGTCAAAGCAAGCTCTTTGATTGACTAAAGTAGACATAATAGTAACTCTATCTATTGGTAATTATGTGAGAATTAAGTTCTTCGGCATCTGAAGCTATTTATATCTCTTTCCTATTTATTTCAATTGCTTGTTAGGCCTATTTTATTTATTACATTTCAAAACAATGTACTTCTTTTTAAATAGGCTATAATATTATTCCTTTAATTGAATTCATTTTCTTCCAGATTACACATAAAAAACGTTGAATAAGTAAACTTGAGTAAATAGGCAATTTTCTTGAGAATTGTTCGCGTCCCATTCGCATTCAAGTTGCTAAATATCAGCATCTGAACAGTGAGGCTCCAGGTCCCATTTGTTTATTTAAAGCGGATTAACAAACATACAATGGCGGCGCTTTTGCAAGCAACATTGGACAGACAGACATCGTGAATTTCCATTATCAACAGAATCAGCCTCGGTTCGTTCCTTTTTGACGATTTCATTCATTCAATTCACAGTTAAAAGCATTCGAGATTTATTTATTCGAAACAACCATCTCAAATTGGCCTTAAAATGGAAGATTATTGTTAATTGAAATGAGTTTTATTCATTAGTTAGAACAATTTTAATAAAAATAATAGTAAAAGAAAAGTATTGAAAATATCATGTGGTTAGTTTACTGGAAGATAGGCAACTCAACTCACTAATGGATCAAAATATCTTGTTTTTTTTTTCACCCCTTTTTTTTATTTTTAAGAAGATTTGATTATTCGTGTAAATGAAGAAAGAGTCTTATCATTTTCTCTTCTACCCTCTCTCTTGTTGAGATTGATTTGCTTTTTCTCTCTTCTATCTCTATCCCTCTTCTTCTTCTCTTCTACTACTCCGTTTTCGATTGAAGTCGACATGGAATTCCTCTCAATTCCATTCCGGGATGAAACTCTCAACGATCATCAGTAGAAAATGGATTGTTTTGCCTCTTATCAAAAGATGATGAAATATTTGGTCCATTGCCTTTTCTGGCCAGGGGATGTTTTTTGTCGATAAAACAAATCGGAATATTTGGTTAAAAAAAGCAAATTAAAAAGTAAAAAAAAAAAAAAAAAACTGAATGAATTTACTGTATTTTAATTCATTTTATATAAAGAATAAAGAAGATAAATAAGAAAGAGAGAGAAGGGGCTAAAGATCATATGCCCTCTAGACTTTTTTGGAATTAAATACCAATTTAAAAGAAAAAGAACCTCGAGAGGATTCTATTTTTTTATTCAATTTATATTTATTATACCATCTAAATGAATTTTTTTCTGTATTCATATTAAAAATGTCATATTTAAATAAAATAAAAATTTTTAATAAACAATAATGGATATTAATTATAACAAAAAATCAACTTTATTCCTTTTTCTAATTATAAATATGACTTGAAGTCTGATAAACAGAGTATAATCCTTCCGTAATATGCAAATGAGTTTGTAATCGTTCTATATGGAATAAATAAACACAATGTAAAATTTTTTCAAACTTATTTCTATTCGCTCCGTTTTTAGAGTACAGTAAGGGACAATATTAAGTCCCACCCAAAGAAAAAATAGAAAAAATTTGATTTGCTTAATTGTAATACTAAGGTGACGTTATGGTAAAGTACATTCATTATTTTTAGATCATTCCCAATTTATTTTTAATACAATTTTTTAAAAGATTTATCTATTTTCCCTATTTTTATTAGGTCCCTATTTTATTATCTTTTAAAAACAAACACCTCGTCTGAGTTTTTCTACAAAAAATATTTTAAGGGAGAACTAACGAACAAACAACAGTAAATATACAAACGCTATGCATATTAAAGGTTTAAATTTTTATGATCGTTGTATACACTAGAGAGTGTTTAACATTTTGAAATTACATGAAAATGAGAATGAGAGGATCTGGGTTGTTTAAAATTCCACAAATTAACCGAAATAATTATAAGCCAAAAAAAAAATAAAAAAATAAAAAAGTAAAAAATAAAGAAATCTGCAAGGGGATTTTAACTGCACGCAGTTATATTTTAGTTATGTTTATTATTTTAGCTCGTTTACTCGAAAAAAAAGAGAGAAGGTGTACTGATGGGTATTGACTAAATGTCCCAAATAGTTTCACCCAATCCCTAACTTCGATATTTCGAATTCCCCACTTCCATAAATAAATTTCGGTGGACGGATACCCAAATATAGACCACATTTGCATAATGGGCACATACAATTAGGATTCAGTTCCATAATATGTTCAAACCAGTGGCAGTCCCCAAAGAGAGTTGAACTCTCCGTTCAAGAAAAGAGAAAAAAAAACATACTCTATTGGCCTTATTATTTTCTCTTCAATTTATGTTTGCATTTGTTTTAAGTGATATTAAATTACGCCCGAAAGATCTTACTTAAAGTCAAAAAGGAGGGTCCTTTCAGAAGAAATCCTGACTACTACTCGACTTATTCTGACTAAAATATTTATTTATGATGTTGCGTGATACTCCATTTAGTTGAAATTAATCAGAAGGCTTCAACTGTTTCTTGTGATTTTATTTATTCTTCTCTCCCGATAAAAAGATCTATCTCTTCGTTTGATTTTTTTTCTGTCTTTTCGGTATCTTATGCCATTTAGATTTTAAACGATACTTAAATTAAATACGGTTTATATTGGGTTCTAGCCATATTTATTTATACCATTTATCCAAAAGACAAATAAATTCATAGGATTGCCTAGGATCCGAAACCACCTTCTTGACTTTCAGATTATCAATCTTGACATTTGTCAATATTTCTAAATTCTTGTCAATATCTCTAAATTCTCGGCCAGGAGGGGGGGTGTTCTCTTCGTTAGTTAATTAACATAATTAAATTATCATATCAATTTTACACGAAAACTTAAGCAATTTTCTAAAGCCGTATAAAAGAACAAACCATTAATTTAAAATAGGTCTGTTCATATTAGCCCTTTTCTTCAGGAAAAGGAATCCAATAAATACCCTAACAGATACAGGAAATTTTTTTCATTAAACAAAGGAATCTTATTGTTATCTCGAAAAAAAGAATGCTAAGCCTTTCATTTCTAAATTGAATCGTTTAAAAACAAAAAAAAAAAAATCTACGATATTAATTAAATTCCCAAGTACTTTAAATGATATCAATCTTTTCTTAATTAATTCCTTTTATTCTCGCCCTTCATTATCAAACTTGAATTGTACCAAATGAGAAATAAATATTATTCCTCGCCATTCTGAGGGATAATTACAGGAACAGCAGCTCTGACTGACTCTCTCTGCTTAAACGATGTTTATTTCCAATCCCTGGGTGTTTGCACACATCTACAAACGCCTGTCCTCTGGCATTTCGTAGCCACCACCGCAATCACATTATCCCGAGGTCCTGGTTGCTTCATCCCTCGGGAACTCCCACCTCCAATCCCCTCTTAATCTTATTTCCGAAACCTCATTCTATTTCGTCGATATTTTTAAGAGGAAATTTTTTATCTTATAAATTATTTATTTCCCCTTTTTGACTGCTATTATAGAAATGCGATATTATTATTTTTTATATCTATTAAAAAAAGATCCCTGGAAATACTAATACAAGAACTCTCATTATTTTCTCATTTTGTTGGGAAGGTTTATATTACGAGCTTAAAAGATTTATTAAAGTTTCATTTTGTCAAGAGAAGAAGCGGCTTCTTCTTGTTTCGTTCCATAAATTTTAAACGATAGATTAATAAATAATTGAAATACTATTAGAATTTAAGATACTTTCTAAAAGTGTTCATTTAGTGTTTTGTTTACAACATTTAAATGACATTTTGATATATACTTTATTTGTATATTTCTTGAGCACACATTTCACAAACTTTTGCTGCGTTCCCAGACAACTACTGTTTTATGATCATACTTAAGAAATCTTTTATCATTATTTAAAAAAAAATATTTATATGTGAAGAAAGATGTTTTTACAAAAAAAGTTTACTTTTCTTTGTTTTTCATTCGAAAAAGTCTAGAATTATTTATTGAACGGCAGTAACCGAACAGATACAGTGATCTGAGATGCATAATAATTCGTTAATTTTTTTTGTTTGCTGGAAAGTAAACAACCGGTTGCTCTAGAACGACCGACCCTGGTGCAACTGACCAAAAAATCACTGGTCATTGGGGTTGTTCAGCAAAGGCATTTCATCTTATAGCTGGTCTCTATTTATGATCCAGATCCTTTTATTTTCCCCAAATATACGTATCTCTTCCCAGATCAAAAGGTCTTCATTTACATTTTAAATAATCGTTTTTTATATTTTTACTTGAATTTGACTGCTAATATACACTCAAAATATTTTCACATTTCCTTCTTCAGGCTAATACTCATCTTGAGTTCTTTTCAGCTATTGGCTCGTACATTTTGTTCATGTTTATATCTTTTTTCCTTTATACTGTATTTTATTTGAAATTTTCTTTGATTTTGAAAATTTTATTTGTATCCATAACTTCAGTGGTTCCCAACTGGTGTGCTTCGGCACCCAATGGTGTCGCGTGAAAGGCTAAGGGGTACCGCGAGATATTTAGATAAACGAAAAAAAATACGCTATATCATTTTTGTCATTTATATGGATAGAGATGAAATATAAATGTCGTAGCGTAGTAAAGAAACTTGGTGTGAGTAGCCGGTGACGTCATGGCTTGTAGCGTTACGGTCTTTGACGTGACGTCACGGCTTGTAACGCGACATGCTGATAGAAGGGCGAAAAAATTTGACGACATCAAATAAAAGTTTCACTTTAAAAAAAATTAAAGTTTACTATATAATGGTGTAAATTTCGTATTGTTAGGGGAAACAAAAAAGGAAGTGTTTAATGTTATTCCCAACCCAAAGGTGATTTGGGGTTCCGTGGACTTCAAAAGTTTTGGAAACACTGCTCTATCCTATTCAATCAGCACTGTTAGGCCTTACGTAACAATGATCTTGATCTTGGTCACTTTATTTTCAGTGAACAAAGGTTTAAGAGATTTTTAAAATTAGATTAATACGTAGGAAGAGAGGATGTCAGCCAAACAGGATAGCTTAGCTTTAATTAGTTAATGCCATATTTATGTTGTATTATAATTTTTATTTCTGCTCATAATAACTGAAGATATCTAATTAAAGCCGAAACGTTTTCTTATATTGGGATTTTCACTTGATGGAGGTTATCCTGTTTTGGCTGACATCCTCTCTCCCTACGTATTAATCTAATCATTGGACAGCCACTTCTCTCATCGACATTGATTTTTAAAATGTTATATATATATTTATAATATTGCCCTACATGTAATAAGACTTTGCTTTATATTAGGGTGTTGTTCGGCAAGAAAAGGAAATCCAGAGCTCTTAACTCTTTGAGTGTTGCTTCCTGCAAAACAGCAGGCGAATAATGGTGCGAATCTTTTTCTCCCACCCTCCTTTTTTTTATCAAGACTCACTGTCCGCTTCGATCCGGGACCTTAATACTTTTGCTGAACTTGTTTGAGTGAAAAGAGAGATATAAAGCCACCACATGTCCGATTGA
Organism: Euborellia annulipes; assembly: GCA_023213315.1. NCBI lineage: Eukaryota > Metazoa > Arthropoda > Insecta > Dermaptera > Anisolabididae > Euborellia > Euborellia annulipes. Next base: position 59,912 of record JAKCPI010028768.1, on the reverse strand, counting down.
ATAAAATAGAGAATAACTTACTAAAGCCAAGTTACGATACTTTATCCATCTGTAAATGTTCTCTTTATATCCTAAATCAGAACACAAGATAATATAACTCCCTTTAAGCCATTAACACATTTTGATAAAACTATATTTTGTACGATGAGGAGAGCGTGGGATGAGTAGACTTCCATAAATTTTATCTCTTTCATTCAATTTCAATAGAGATTAGAGCAGACTATATTTCTCATTTAACTACACCACGTGTGTGTTTATATTACAATGAAATGAGTAAAAGTTTTTTTATACGATTGGTTGGTTGGCAACACAGCGACTTCTCAACCCCTCACCTTGCTCAAATGTCAAATTAACTTTTATTTATTATTTTATCAGCTTTCGGATAATTAATCTTATTTTACAATTTACTACCAAGCATTTAGACTTTATTTAACTTTATTCTTATTTTAAAATTAAAAAGGAAAAAAGATTTAATTTTTTAAATTAGGCAACCAGCATAACAGGCAAGCATCAACTATTGCTTCAGATAGGCGTTTCTTCTTATGTCGGTATTTAAATTTTATACCGAGAGCCCGGATGTTCATGCAAATGCATGTTTGTATAGAAGCTGAATACGTTCCTGAAACTTTGCAGTTATCCATTTCATGAGTATTCGGTTCGAAATAACCCTATTTGTTCCGAGCATATGTTCATATTTTGGCTTTTTTTGAAGAAATTCCATGCCCAGTGCAGGTTTTGCCAATTTTTAACCAAAACAACCTTATTTTTCAAGCATATTTTAACATTTTTTTAAAGAAAAAAGCAAGTTTTGAATATTTTTGTGTAGTGAAGACTACAGCTCCTTTGAAGACGTTTTTAAAAATTGTCGCTCATCTTTTGGGGGAATTATTTCTACAGTGAGTAGCATTAATGCAAAATATATCTGTGTCGAGATCCACAACTGCCTTCGTCTTTGTTTGTAGTTCACAGAAGCACGTGAACGTTTTTGTGTTGTAACTGAAAAATTTTTTCATGATATATTTTATACTGTAGTTTTTGTTTTATTTTTTTAAAGCGAATTAGTGTTTTACCATTTAAAAGAGGGAAGTTTTAGTTTCCTTATTTCATACGGAGTAATTATGTTTTTAACTTTTAAATATGTGAAAACTGCTTATTCACGCAAAACATGTCTCTGGAGCACATTTGAACATAGAAAAATAAGCAATTATGTGAAATATCAAGTTTTAAAAAATTGAATTTTAAAGTTATATTTTGTTTTTCGGCCAATATTATCCTAGAAAGTTGTGCGCTGTGCGACCAGTCACACCAGACTTTTCTTTATGGAATACTTCGAATTTTTTTGTTAAATAGGCCTACTTTTAAAATATCATATAAGCTAGATATCTCCTTAGAAGGAAAGTTTGAAAGAGAGATGAAGAGATCCCGTCCTCATCGACCTTTTTCTCTATACGACTGAGAGTTTAACTCTTTAATAATTTATGTGCCTTTGAGGCCGCGCCGAAGGCGAGCAATTGCAAAATTACCAAACAGTGAGAAATAATAAATTTGATTCATTCGCTCGCGAAGGCGATACTTCGATCACGCCTAAATTAAAAAACTTATTTTAAATTATTGAAATCCCTTTATACAAATATTTTTTATAATTCCTGTTGGGAAATTAAAATTTGTATAATCCTAATTATTATTAATTCATGTTTTCTTTTGAGTATTTTCATTCTCTTTATAGCTCGAGGGACTTCATGTTTGAGAGGGGGAGGAGGGTGAATTTATTTACTGTTGAAAAATTTTCCTTATATAATATTCTTTTCATATTTTGATATTTGAAAAGGTTTATATTTGGAGTCTTTGAATATGGATTTATTTATGATTTGAAATTCGTCTCCTCTTAGCCTCAAGCTAAAAAAAAAATCGCAAAAGATTCAATGTAAATGGAGTATGTACTATGGAAAATTTAAATTCTTTCAATATATTTCTCTAGTTGGAATTCATTTCAGGTTAAGTAAAAAAGAAAGTTGCATGGACTTTCTGGATTTTTCTATCTGGCGTCCCAACCCTTAAGATGTTATAGAAAAGTATAAAATAATTTTATCATTCATACCAAATTTTTAGCTTTACATATTAAATTAATCATTTTATTTAAATATGTCGTTGCCTAATAATAATTGTCGAAATTTTTTAGAATAAGACAGACTTCAAATTCAAACTTCAAATAAATCTATTTTTGAACAGACTATTAGTTAATTTTAATTTGAAGAGATTGGTAAAAAATAAAATATAATAAATCATTTATTTAAACAGTCCAAGACAAGTAAATTTTGAAAATATGGAAATGCTTTCCAAGTAACTTCCATATTTTCCAAAAATTAGTTAATATGTCGTATTTATATTTCAGAATGAAATCAAATGATCTTATATGTAATTGGTTTCATTTTCCCAAAATTTATATCTAATAAAAAACCATTTTGGGTTGAAATTGCTTCGAGATACATAATATAATTTTCTTAAATAAACGTTCACTTAGCCAACGTGAACCAATTTATTTGTTACTACATACTCACACAATGAAATGTGTTCGCTTCCCTTCGTTCGTTAAGTGTATAGACTTAGGACCTTATTCATTTATGTTGACTTAGAATTTCCAAATATTTCCATGCCTCTTGCATTGGATTAATTTTGTGATGATTCGTTTCATTTAAGGGGCCTCTTTTCCGTTAAGTGTTTTCGAAAGATCGTGAATCTTTTGAATTGTTTACTTGTTTACCTAATAATGAAAATGATATCTCTTCCTCCCTTGTTGATCCTTCGACAGGAATGGCTTACTTGATATCCTGTCATCGAGGAAATTTTCAAAAACAAGAGGGTATAATATTGATTCGTAAACTTTTTAAAATAAATCATCCCCACTTTTGATTCTTAAATAGAAATGATAAAATTTAGTGAAGCAATAAAAAAATTCTCCTGTAGTTAAAAAAAAAAAAAAAAAACTAAGCGTATATAAATATAAAATTAGTTGTTTTGATTCCTTTTGGGTGTGGTTTATTTTTATGAATAAATTTTCTTAAAATAATAATAATAATAATAATGGTATTGGTACTCTAATAAATCAAACTTTGATCGGGAGAAAGGACTTCGAATTTACAACAATTAGTTCATATTTGCTTCCTTTAAGTAGGGTTACCAGCCGTCCGGATTTCGGCTGGACAGTCCGGATTTGGAATACGCGTCCGGTTTGGAGTGCGGATCTGAGAAATGTCCGGATTTTACTAACAATGTAAGATGAACCGAAAACGTGGCCAAATTGGGAAATTTTACTCCACGCAGCCGGCGCCCCCACCCTCTGTGTATAAATTATTTGATGGATGTTAGTTGATTGTTAAAAAAGGGATATTTTAAAAAAAAATTTAATTTTTAATCCCCAAAAAACTTATTTTTTAGGGAGGGGATTTTATTTTTTTCACCTCTCAAAAAAGAAAAAAACGGGGTTTTTTGGCCCAATTTTTAAAAAAATTTTCCATATCCCCCGGAAGCTATCTGTCCGATTCTGGCCTCAATAAATTATTGTAACCTTACCTATAGGCAACCCAAATTTCCATTAAATTGTTTAAGTGTTCTAAAAATCTCTAAGGAGATTCAACAAGTGTGAATCCGTATTTTGAATTAATCGAAAATCACATTAGTTATCTAGAGTGTCATTTTGGTTGTCTACCAAACCAAATATGAACTATATGAAAACTTTGTACAGTGTTTATACATCTTTTTTAATAAATAATTAATACAAAAATGTGGTCTATAATTTAAAATTCTCCTAATAATAAATATGAACTAATTTATTTAACCCTTGGTTTCCATAGAAAATAAAGTTTCTTCCCTTTATACCTTACTTTAAAAATCTCTACTCTAAACTCTAAAATAAAATAAAAACTAAAAATAATCTCATTTTTTTCTTTATTTCAAAGGTATAGTTATGTTTATATAAATAAAAATTTTTCCTGGGAGGGGGGGTAGTTTTTTTTAATTGTAAAACTACTCTAAATTTTTATATACAAACATGGCCATCTCAATCTTATAAACAAAAAAATGGTGGTACACTACACATTTAACGACATTCTTTTTTAATTAGCTGTAATCTTCTATCATTATTATACTTTTATTATTACAATTTTTGTTTTATATTATTAACGTTAAATTCTATTTTGTTTCAGGTAAGTGGACGTTCTCTTCTTTTTATTCTCCTGTTACTTAATTGGTGAGTAAAATAAAAACTGGCGTACTTTCTCTTTCTTATCCTACTTTTATAGTTAGACGTTGATAATAAGAAATGATTAAATGCAAATTAGTGTTTAATAAGTAGTATTACAGAAAGGGAAATAATGAAATTTCACCTGTCAAAAAAACTATTTTAACAGTCCAAGTATCCTAAATATGGCCTTTTCCTTTGTTTCGTTTATTAATTTTATTTGCATATTTTATAAATATTGAGTTTAGGGGAGATAGCAATAGGCATTAAAGGTTTTTTTTTTTTATCTTTCTCATACCTAGTAATAGACTAGGGTATTTTTTACCCTGGTTCCCGGAAAATAAGGTTTTTCCCTTTATACCTTCCTTTAAAAATTATTATTATAATAACAAAAAGCAAATTCTGGTTTTAACCTCAGAAGGCTCAATTCCTTTGATGTTTTATTTGCCGTTCAGAAAGTAATTCTACTTTAACACTCAAAACCCTCATTGAAGACTATGAGGTTTAAATATGAATTACCGATTGATTTGAAATCCTAACTATAACCCATCATCCAGAGGTTTTTCGGTAATTTGGAGTACTGGTCGCAAAGCACACTATTTTTTCTTAGTTTCGGTAATTTAAAGGCGCATTCTGTACTTGTTGGCCAGAATATAAATACAAATCAAATTTTTATTAATTTTTAAAATTTTACATTAAAAATACATTTTTTTCAAATCTCAGGGGAGATTACCCCCTTTACCCCTCCTCCCTTGTCCCCCTTCTATAACCTCGAAACTCTCATTTGAGGTTTTGAGGTTCAAACCAGTATAGAATAATTTCTATTATATAGATTCAAGTTTTTGAGATCTTGCAGTTCTGATTTAAACCTCAAAGTTGTAAAACCGTCCGTAAGTAGGATTTTGAGGTACAAGCTGGGATTATTTTCTATGTTGAATCCAATATCCAAAAAATTAAAGTGACCCTCGAAAACCTACCTACCTGACGATTTTGAGGTTTAAATAGGAATTTATGTTTTGACTCGCATTTTTTTTTCCAGAGGCCTCATGATTTTGATTTTTTACTTTCTCTTATCCCATATTTTTTTTTCTTCCTTGTTTTTCATTGCTTTACTTGTATCTTGATGGAAAACTGAATCTCATACCTAGATACTGTATATAATGGTATGTAGGTCTATAGATAGATATTTTTATTTCTTAAATTTCATAAAATCGTGACAAATATCAATTTCTTTTAAAAGAGATTATCCGAAGTTTTTACAAATCAAGAACAAGAACTATTTTGATTTTTTTTTTTATATTCGTTATAGGCCCAGGTCGTTTAATTTATTTTCGACTAAAACATTTCTTGAGAAAAAAACACGTAATCCTACATTCAGTACAATTTCGTTAGTTGGTTATTAGCAGAGGCGGCCATCCGTAGCCATCGAGTGGCGCTTAAACTAACGAAAACCAGCGGCCGGGTGAGCAGTTAACATTGTATCGACCCGGTGACGACGATAGAGCACAGCCATTGCTGTTTTTTCTTGTTGGGCACCCCAACCCCTTTCACGCACATCCTTTCTGTTTCTCATTCTTCGTTGAATAATTGACGACTTCTATGCAGTCCCCCCTCAACTTGAGGACCTTGTTGAGTCTCATCGTCGTCGACGTCGTCTAACGACGGTCTTCTTCCGTCTCCAACGAAATACGAGCCCCTTATTTAGTCACTCATGATTTTATTCGACTCGCTCATATATATTTCCTTTCAAAAGATAAATTTCAAATTGTCAAATAACAAAAACAAATAAGTTTTTTTTTTTTTGATAGTAGCCTATGTTTAAAACTAGATTGTTTTCGATTATTAAATATTCTTTAACAAAAAATTCTGGTGTGACTGGCGCACAGCACACAACTTTCTCTTACCTTCGGTAATCGAAAGTTGTGTTCTGTGCTTGTCACACCAGATTTTTGTGATCGACATGTATTTAGTTCATCCGACATTCGATTTTCAAGATGTTAAATTTATAAGTATGTGAAAATATTTATATTTTGTTACCATCTTTCTCCTATCTTTTCTATGGAGTACAAGAGTAAAGTGGTCTTCAGAAGATTTAAATGACAAAATGAGAATATACATTTTAAAGAAAATCTAAAAAATAATTGATTTTTGAATTAAAAGGAGCGAATTTAGAGAAAATCGGAAAAACAACTGAAAAAGTGCATCAGTAAAGTACTAGTACTCTTTGGTCGATTTTGTTTAAAAGGTTCGTGTCACGTCCCAGGGGATGCCTAACTTAAATATAAAATTTCAACCTCCTAGCCCTTTTCGTTCTTGAGATATTTTGTTCACAGACAGACAGACACACCATGTCGCGAAAACCACTTTTTTGGATTCAGGGGACCTCAAAACGTGTATATCCATCAAAATCTCGACATCGAATTTTTTGACATGAATACAATACGTTCTCTTTCTATATATTAACATATAGTATAGAGGTAAGAGAAAGTAAAAAAAAAATCATTGAAGATTAAAAAAATACCAAAATATCATTTTCTTTCTCTTACCTATGTATATATGTAATATATATATAGAGAGAAAGTATTGGTTTCATGTCAAAAATTCGATGTCGAGATTTTGATGGATCTTTACGTTTTGAGGTCCCCTGAATCCAAAAAGTGATTTTCGAGACATGGTCTGTCTGTCTGTGTGTCTGTGTGTGTGTCTGTGTGTCTGTGTGTGTGTGTGTGTTCAATTTTAAGCATGAAGGAATTGAGCTATGAGGCTGAAATTTTATATTTAAGTTAAACACCCCCGGGACCGGAAAAATAAGCTTTTAATCAAAATCGGCCAAAGAGTACTAGTACTTTACTGATGTACTTTTTTCAGTTTTTTTCGATTTTCTCAAAATTCGCTCTAACGATTTTGATTAAAATTCAAAAATCAATTATTTATTAGATGCTCTTTCAAATGTATATTCTCGTTTTGCCCTCAAAATTGTTTGAAGCACACTTTACTCTTGTGCTTCATAGGAAAGATAGGAGAAATGGTTGCCATGGTAACAAAATATAAATATTTTCCCATACTTATAAATTTTACATCTGAATTCAAATATTCTCTACTGCCGGAACTAAATACATGTCGACACAAAAATCTGGTGTGACAGCACAGTACACAACTTTCGATTACCGAAGGTAAGAGAAAGTTGTGTGCTGTGCGCCAGTCACACCAGATTTTTTTTCTTGTCTTTAGAAAGAAATTAATTATACAATAGTAATAGATAGAACAAGGTTGGATCTAAAGTACTTTTTCGGAAGAGGTAAACTTTTTTTCAATCTTTTAAAATGGAATTAAATGAATATTAGACTAATTGAAAGGGAATTAAATGTTTTAAATTTGTCATTTTATGAACTTTTACTTTCTCTTACATCTATATATGTTAATATCTAGAGAGAGATTCATGTCGAAAATTCGTTGTCGAGATTTTGATGGATATACACGTTTTGATGTCCTCTTCTCGTTATACTTCTGCTAATAAAAAAGCTAGAGCGATGTCTTCAAATTTTCTTATTCCTTATTAGCTCAAAAAGGATCACGATCATTATATCGAACTCCCATAAAAAATAATTCAATCCTCATCTTTCATCTCTATAAAAATTTGTCTTTTTTCTTATTCTGGATATAATTCCATATTCGCCTGAGTATTTATAAATTCTGAATTTAAATTATTATCATATATATTCTTTTTTTTTTATTTTAATATCTAAACCAATTACATTTCCATTTCGTTTCCCTCTTTTTTATAAGTTCTCTTAATTCACTCCGTGTTTAAACAAGCAGCAGATCCAACCGTGGACCACAAAAGTGTTAGGGGAACTTGCTAGCCTTGGTCCTTGCCCCAAGAGGCCACAAAATCGCGAATAAAAACCCACCATTTCTTCTTAAAGAGAAGCTCTTATTTCGTCTTGAGTTTATATTCTATAATAAAACACCCTCTCTCATCAAATTTATTTAATTGTGGATCGTATAGAAAAAAAAAAAAAAAATACTGCGATTCAGTACTAAAGTCAACATTTTTTTTCGCTAAGTAAGATTCATTAAAAGAAATTAAATGGGCACTATTTTAAAATACAAAGCTTTATGGAGTAATATAATAATACAGTATATATACTAAGTCTCTTGATGCCATTATATACTGTTTTTAGAGGCTTCAAGAGACTTAATTTAACATTTATTAGATTTATAATATTTAAAATAATGTACTAATAGAACAAACTATTCTAAGTATAACAAAAAATATTCAAAGGAGTTAGATTGTTCAAACTAAATTTATAGCGCCGTCGGTTTCGGAATTCCAAGCTTAAAGATAGTAGAAAGAGTGATTGATCTTCATTCTTTTATTTAGTGAAATGATGTTGAGGGGAGCAAACTGGTCGTAATTGGACTTTTGAAATTATGATGGCGCTCTTTATTCTTCTTTCCCTAATCTTAAAACTAAAAATAGAAATAATACCTAATTATTACCTGGCAGTAAATTACCCTCGCGATTTTTTTTTTTGTAAATATTTAATAGTTTTAATGATTATAATAGAGACAAGAGCTGATTTATAATTCTCTACTCACCCCTAAAATATCTCTATCCTGATATTTTGTTTCAATTTAATTTATTTTTACTTTCTCTTACCTATGTATATATGTAATATATATATAGAGAGAAAGTATTGGATTCATGTCAAAAATTCGATGTCGAGATTTTGATGGATCTTCACGTTTTGAGGTCCCCTGAATCCAAAAAAGTGGTTTTCGCGACATGGTCTGTCTGTGTGTGTGTGTGGGTGGGTGTGTGTGTGTGTGTGTGTTCAATTTTAAGCATGAAGGAATTGAGCTATGAAGCTGAAATTTTATATTTAAGTTAATCACCCCCCGGGACCGGAAAAATAAGCTTTTAATCAAAATCGGCCAAAGAGTACTAGTACTTTACTGATGTACTTTTTCAGTTTTTTTCGATTTTCTCAAAATTCGCTCTAACGATTTTGATTAAAATTCAAAAATCAATTATTTTTTAGATGCTCTTTCAAATGTATATTCTCGTTTTGCCCTCAAAATTGTTTGAAGCACACTTTACTCTTGTGCATCATAGGAAAGATAGGAGAAATGGTTGCTATGGTTACAAAATATAAATATTTTCCCATACTTATAAATTTTACATCTGAATTCAAATATTCCCTACTGCCGGGAACTAAATACATGTCGACACAAAAAATCTGGTGTGACAAGCACAGTACACAACTTTCGATTACCGAAGGTAAGAGAAAGTTGTGTGCTGTGCGCCAGTCACACCAGATTTTTAATTCTATCAAATTAAATACAAGAAGCGATTATATTTAAATTATATCTCTTTTTACTACTTGTTGAACTTTCCATGTTCATATTAGAATATTAATATATACAGCTTGCGAAAATAGAATATCCAACCCATGCATTTTCCAAGTTTTATTGATTAACGGGTCCGTCTTAAAAAATATTTTGACTACTGGACGACAATTTTCTACTTAACCCTAACTTTTTTTTTTTTTTTTTTAATAAATGAAATATTTCTTACAATATAACTTTAACTTTACATTTGCAGAGGCGTGATATTTAATAACTTCTAAATAAATATTAATATTTTGTAAAGTCACTTATTTTTCTGAAAGTATTAACCCAATCATTACAGGAAATACTTTAAGATTATTGAAATTCGTTAATTAGTCCTACCCTTTATATATTGGAAGTCGAAGTATTAAGGCCAATTTTCACTAGGTCGTGCTGCTGCCGTTCTTCGTAATTCATTTTATTTAAATTATATTGATTACAAATTAATCTAAATAGGAACGGAGTCTGAGATGCAGAAAAAGTCGGAAAAAATTAACATAGTTAACCTGGAATTGTAAATCCCTAACTGACACCTTTACACTTATTATCTTGTTAAAACAATTTAAATTGGCAAGGGATAAACAAACACCTATTTCTCTGGCTCCTTTTTTACTTTCTCTTACCTATGTATATATGTAATATATATATAGAGAGAAAGTATTGGTTCATGTCAAAAATTCGATGTCGAGATTTTGATGGATATACACGTTTTGAGGTCCCCTGAATCTAAAAAAGTGGTTTTTGCGACATGGTCTGTCTGTGTGTGTGTCTGTGTGTGTGTGCTGTGTGTGTGTCTGTGTGTGTGTCTGTGTGTGTGTGTGTTCAATTTTAAGCATGAAGGAATTGAGCTAGGAGGTTGAAATTTTATATTTAAGTTAAACACCCCCCGGGACCGGAAAAATAAGCTTTTAATCAAAATCGGCCAAAGAGTACTAGTACTTTACTGATGTACTTTTTCAGTTTTTTTCGATTTTCTCAAAATTCGCTCTAACGATTTTGATTAAAATTCAAAAATCAATTATTTTTTAGATGCTCTTTCAAATGTATATTCTCGTTTTGCCCACAAAATTGTTTGAAGCACACTTTACTCTTGTGCTTCATAGGAAAGATAGGAGAAATGGTTGCCATGGTAACAAAATATAAATATTTTCCCATACTTATAAATTTTACATCTGAATTCAAATATTCCCTACTGCCGGGAACTAAATACATGTCGACACAAAAAATCTGGTGTGACAAGCACAGTGCACAACTTTCGATTACCGAAGGTAAGAGAAAGTTGTGTGCTGTGCGCCAGTCACACCAGATTTTTTACTTTCTCTTAGCCTATATATGAAATATATAGAGAGAGAAGTATTGCGATCATGTCAAAAAATTCGATGTCGAGATTTTGATGGATATACATGTTTTGAGGTCCCCTGAGTCCAAAAAAAGTGGGTCCCGCAAATTGGTCTGTGTGTGTGTGTGTGTGTGTATGTATGTATGTCTGTGTGTGTGGACAGATTTTTAGCATGAAGGAGTTGAGCTAGCGGATTGAAATTTTATATTTAACTTAGGTACCTTTGAAGAATCTCAAAATAAGCTTTTGAACAAAATCGGCCAAAAAGTACTAGTACTTTACTGATGTACTTTTTCAGTTTTTTTCGATTTTCTCAAAATTCCCCCCAAGGATTTTTTTAAAATTCATAAATGAACTATTTTTTAGATGCTCTTTAAAATGTATATTCTCATTTTGCCGTTGAAATCTTCTGAAGACCACTTTACTCTTGTTCTTCATAGGAAAGATAGAAATGGTTGCCATGGTAACGGAATTTAAATCTTTTTCTTTTTATTAGATTAAAAATCAATTATTATTTAAATTCCCATTTTTTTACTTTCTCTTACCTATGTATATATGTAATATATATATAGAGAGAAAGTATTGGATTCATGTCAAAAATTCGATGTCGAGATTTTGATGGATCTTCACGTTTTGAGGTCCCCTGAATCCAAAAAAGTGGTTTTCGCGACATGGTCTGTCTGTGTGTGTGTGGGTGTGTGTTCAATTTTAAGCATGAAGGAATTGAGCTATGAAGCTGAAATTTTATATTTAAGTTAATCACTCCCCGGGACCGGAAAAATAAGCTTTTAATCAAAATCGGCCAAAGAGTACTAGTACTTTACTGATGTACTTTTTCAGTTTTTTTCGATTTTCTCAAAATTTGCTCCAACGATTTTTTTTAAAATTCAAAAATCAATTATTTTTTAGATGTTCTTTAAAATGTATATTCTCATTTTGCGATTGAAATCTTCTGAAGACCACTTTACTCTTGTATTTCATAGGGAAGATAGGAGAAATGGTTGTCATGGTAACAAAATATAAATATTTTCCCATACTTATAAATTTTACATCTGAATTCAAATGTTCCGTACTGTCGGGAACTAAATATATGTCGACACAAAAAATCTGGTGTGACAAGCACAGAACACAACTTTCGATTACCGAAGGTAAGAGAAAGTTGTGTGCTGTGCGCCAGTCACACCAGATTTTTCACCCAAGTATTCGATCGACCGTTTCGAAACAAATGTTGACCATTTGTTTCTTAGTAAATAGACTCTTGAGGTTAGGTTCTTTTTTTCTAAAGATTTCACAATCATCTATCTTGGAATTTTATTTTTTAATTGAAAATTACATTTTCATTAAAAGTATAACTTAATATTCTTTTGAAATATAGATCACTAATAGGATTTTATTATATTGTAGCTTCATTTAGATAAAAATTAATAGGATTCATTAAATCATAACTGAAATTAGCTTAATAATAAATGAGAGTTTGATATTTAATGCAATAGAATTTAATTAATGGTGCCATAACTTGTGATAATCTTGATGGAAAACTAACTTTAAAACATTAGTTTGGAAGAAAAGTTAGGGAATGGCTGCTAGAAATTCTTAAATATTATAAAAGAGAGATGGAAAACAGGTAATAAAATTTGTAGGTAAAAGAAAATTTCAAATTTTGAATATAATATTTTATAAGGGCACGTGGACTACGATTAGCAAAAAACAGGGAACAAGTCAGGGACTAGTTACCTGCCTGAAGTCAACAGAAAACTGAAGGCGTCGCCATAGCCGTACTATTATATTTAGTAGACAAATGCCTTTTATGGGTTGACCTATTTAAAACAATTTTCATCGTGTTATGTTGTTGCAATCTGTTGGGTTACCTTTCTTATATAGTGGTATAAAAAGTACACATCTTTGGCCAGATTCCCGTTCTCCACATCTCTTGACATAGCTTATGTATGATCTAACTTCCCACAGCTCCCGTGATAGTTTCCGCGATGATTCGATTCCATCGGGCCCTGAGGCTTTGGAGAAACTCAGTATAGTTATGGCCCTGTCCACCTCCTTCCTAAGAATCTCTGGTTCTTAAGCTGATTTTGATTAAAATTCATAGATCAATTATTTTTTAGATGCTCTTTAAAATGTATATTCTTCATTTTACCTCTTGAAATCTTTTGAAGAACACTTTACTCTTGTACTTCCATAAGAAAGATAGAAGAAATGGTTGCCAAAATATAAATATTTTCCCATGATTATAAATTTTACATCTTGAATTCTAATATATCGGCAGAAACTAAATACAGTATATGTCGACACAAAAAAATCTAGTGTGACAAGCACCGATCACAATTTTCTCTTACCAAAGGTAAAAGAAAGTTGTGGAAGTTGTGTGCTGAGCGGCCATTCGCACCAGATTTTTTTAAATATAAAATTCTAATTTAGTAGCCCATACCAGTTGTTTTGTAAAATTCTCTTTGTCCAAATCTAACATTTTGTAAATATTTCTAAAATTACTGAAATTTCCACACTACTAACCAAATATAGAGAATTAATCAATCGAGGTGTCGAGCGAATAAGACTAATCGTAATCCACTTGTTGAAAGCTACTACTATTAAGTGTCTGAGTGTCCAGTCTAGATCTGTCTTCGGTTTCTACTGCATACTTGCCAAGTGAATTGCAAAGGACAAACGTTAATGCCATGGGGGAAGGAAAACTTTCCCGGAATTTCCTCTCGGACCCGATGAATTTTTTTTTCTTAACCAGGCCTGTTAAAGGGGACATGCCGGAATATCTAATCGACAATTGAGTGGGAATAATGATGGGGACTGAAAACCAGCAACAGTCATTAAACTAGCAAAGCCCCTAACTTTGCAGCCACACTTTACTTAAGTACTCTTATTGCTTGCTACTTTGTGAAAACTTTTGGCCAATCGATAATCATATAAGAGTAAGAATAGCTAGGGGAGCTATTTTCTTTCAAATGCATTTTGGAACAGCAATTTTTTTTACCAATTAAAACTTTTAATTTTATTCAATAACTTTTTTATTATTCTTTAATTACTTTTTGTTGCTACAACTTTAAATCTTAACCAAATCAATATTATGAGATTTGACTAGATAAATTCGAAAATATTTTTTATTTTTATTTTTATTGATTGAACCATTTAGACCACGCTCTTTTATTTATTTCAATTGATTGGTAACTTTTTTCATAGAAATACAGAGGGCTCAGTAGTTAGTGGGCTAGGATGTCTGAGGGCTCAGTAGTGTAGTGGGCTAGGATGTCTGCTTCTACAAAGAAGATCCGCGCTCAAATCCTGGACTTGAGGGATTTTTTCATTAAATAAAAATATTTATTTTATGTAAACAAAACCCCTGGATTGGAATATTGAATCTCACCACAATAGCCCCCAGGCAACCCTACGAGGAGAGGGAGTTGCTGTGACATCCCGTCCTGTGGGAGGAACTAAAGAAGGTTCCCTCTCAGTGATGCATTCTTCGAAAGGAGTAGGCTACACGCCGGTGCTGAGGGAGTCCCTCCTCGAACTAGGACATCCTTCATATCATAGAAGAGGTTGGATAAAAGGAACCAGGTGGAACCAGAAATAAGGATTAGTTCACTAGATAGAAAGGAACAAACGAGAAGGAGTTATAGATAGGAAATGATGTAACTTCACGGGGTGCCGGTAGATGGCTACGGCCAGAGGCTGGTTGGGTTTAAGGTGTGTGTCTTGGTGCACGGAAGCAACTCGGGTAAATAAACAGGGATCCCGATAGGAATTTCAAACAATAATAATAATCATAGAAATACATTTTTGTCGCTTAGGATTGTGTGCAAACCTCAGAACACGCGTGATGTTTTCATGTATCGCCTGCTGATAATCATAGTGTCGAAAGTTCGAAAATGCAATTTTTGAGTTAAGCCTACGAAACGTTGTTGAAACGTCTTCTCTTTTGGGTGCCAAAGTGCCCCGTTCTTTGCTATTGATTCTGGGCTTTTCATTTGTTGACCGGCTATTTAAATGTATATGCTAATAAATATAATAAAACTTTCAAACGCCTTTTCTCGAATTCTTCAATTTCTGACTTTTGTCTCTTTGAATCTCAGCAGCATATAATATATGCTATGGTGTGTCAAAGACCAAACATCGAGTTTTGAGAAAATCAACAATAAAGTTTTTTGTTTACATTGGATTCTATATAATTTTTCTTGTCAATTAACATTAAATATAAATTTTTTTAGGACATATTTTATATAAAATACTATTAATTAAAGCATTTGAAACAATATTCCGTGCTTAACTCATTTTTGAATTTTTTGGTCTTTGACACACCATTGCATAACAGGGTCCATATAATAAAGATCATAGTTACACACTGTCGTATTAAATTAGTGGTTTGCAATTGTAACTTTACAAAGACACAGAATAATTAAGAATGGCTAAAAAAAGTTTGATTTTATTGACAATAATGGAAATTTATTGTGTCTTTGTAAAGTTATTGTACAATTGCAAGCCACTAAACCACGAGAAACGTCCTTATTTTCGTTTTTTTGAGCGTCATTTACATTATGTTTTGTTCTGTGGTGATTTTGAAGAAATAACTACGTCTGCCTGAACTTACACTTTTTTTATTGTGATAAAAAAAAGGCCTATAACTCTCAACTCCATTCTCTTTTGTTTTGATCATGAAAATATACGTTCGTAAATAATGTCTGAAAAAAAAAACAATTTATTTAATCTGTTCACATTCGAGCTATAAAAATTTGAATGCTTAGAATAAAATTTTATATCTTTCTATGTCCCATATTCAATGCAACATCTTCAAAAGGAGGAACCACATGAGGGGCATCGAACCTTTTTCTCCCCAAAAAATCTTTATTTCACTCTCGCTAGTCTTTTACCATCGCGCTTCAATAAAATATCTCCGAATGTTTTGTAATTTATATCAGTTCATTATTATTCGTACCGTCAGGTCTATTATTCACTGAAATAATTGAATATTTCTTTACTTTATAACAAAGTTCTTGGCAAGTTCTGGTAGTTTTTTTTTCGATTTTTTTTCTGTAATCCTCCTCCCCCACACCCTTTTACTCAACTTGATGTTATCATTTCATTTTTACACCGCTATCACAAATTTCCATCTGTTCTCACCTTTAGCCGCCTCTCTTCTCTCACGTCGTCTCAATTTATATTCCCAAGTTTGAATATATTTCCAGCGAATATTGTGAAATAAAAACTCTTCTATGTTATATGGAATAGAATTATATATGCACCTCTATAAAAATAAAATTATTAAAGAATTTCTAATAAAAATATTATTAAGAAATATCTTTCCAACATTTATGTTTTAAATACATAAAATGCTCTTTTCTTATAAATAATAGAGATTTATTATTATTAATTTTTTTAATAACTATAAAATAGCGTATACTATTTTTAATATATCAGATTTTTTATTTATTTATTTTATAGTGATAAGCGTGGATAGGACAAGAGAGTCTTCTTTTCACAAATACGCTGAAGTACTCTTGAAGAAACTTACATATATTGATAATGTATGTTATTTATTATATTTACTATGGTTACCATTTTATTATAATAAAATAAAATGATAAGAATAAAATTATAATTTTCAGACATTACAATAAAAAATCAAGTTGCCTGTCATTTAAAAAAAGCCAACGAAGATGCTTCCCTGTTGAGCTGGTTGCCTATATCATAGGAATCTGAAATTTTAAATCTTGGATTATTAATACAGTTAATTGAGGGTAGCACCAAAATGAGAAAATGCAGCTATATTTTTTTCTTTATTTCTTTTATTTGCACAGCTGACGTTTCGGTTCTATCCTTGAACCATCTTCATAGCTGGCAAAAAGTCTTTATAAGTGTGTCATAGTGGATTTTATACATTTTTAGAACCTTATTATTAGGGTCCGACCGAAACAAGATTTTCAGCCTAAACCGAAACCGAATATTCGGCCTCAACCTTAGTTTCGGCCGAAACCGTAACCGAAACAGAACTTGTATTTCCTATAAAAATTTTTTTTTATTTTACCTTTTTTTTTTTGCATGCGAGTCTCATCCCATCTTTTCAGACTCAGGTTTCGGCCGGCCGAAACCATGATTTTTGACCGAAACTGGCCGAAACCGTAACCGAAACCGAATATTCGGTCGGTTCCTACTTATTATTATACAATAAATAAAATATATACACAATGTGTTGATCAGGCATACAATTGACATATATTCTAACTATACCAAGTATAATTATCACATTCACTTTTAAGGATCAGTGGCTTTCCGCCCTGAATGATATAATTTATAACAATATGATTTTTTTACTTTCTCTTATTTTTTAATTTAGAAAAAAAAATTTGATCATTTACAGCGAGGAAGGCAAAAAATGAAATTAGGAAAAAAAATTTCTATAGACTAGCTTTCCTCCCAAAAAAATAATAGTGAAATTAGAGGATTTAGTTACATTAAATAGATCTGATGCGATTTCGTCTATTTCATTTTGTGTGCAGTTATACTAAGAGAGCTTATGATGATTATTTAACTCTTTGATCTAAATGATGGCTAGATTTTCACAGTACTAAATATATTAAATCAAACATAATTAAATTGTAATTGACCATATACGTTTGTACAAAAAGCAAGTTTATAGAATTATGTTTGAAAATTTCTATATCAAACAAATGAATTGAGAAAAAAAACCAGCAATGAATAAAAGAAATATTTTTTAATCTTTTATCTGGATTATTTGTATTCACGGAGCTTATTACCTGTTTGTTTGAATTTATTAAAGACAAACAATTCATATAAAGTAAATACTTCTGTGCTGGCCTTCTTTCAGCAACACGTAAATTTACTATTATTTATTTACACATAATATTATGTGATAAAGTTAAATATTATAAAATGTTTGACCTTTATTTTGGAAACTCTAAAATTAAATTTACATATAAATTATTTCTACCCCTTAAAAGTGTACATCAATTTTAAATTCCCTCGCCCTGGTATGGAATATCAATAGAAGCAAAAGGGTGAGAGATTGTGCACTTTCTTTTCAAAAGGGTTGACATTTGGTGACGATCCTAATATGATATATGATGGTTTTTGTTTGACCTCCATTTTCTGGCTACTCCCAATATATTATCAAAGTTGGATTGAACAAAAAACACTTAAACAGCTCTTAATTCATTGTTTGTGACAGACCGGACTGGCTTGCTACTCTTCTTTTACTTTTAACACCGAATCCGAATAGAGGGAAGAAAGAAATGGTGAAGAAAAACTTTGTTCTAAAACATATGCCATTTGCCCTCGGGCCGTGGTGTAGTTGGTAGCTTGCGGGCCTTCTATACCAAAGGTCGCGGGTTCGGATCCCAGGCAGACCGATAGCCATTTGGATACCAAATGGCTTAAATAAAAATGCCTGTACCCCCAAAAGATATTATAAATAATAACGGTTATCGTCTAAAGTCTTAAATGGCCTAAGCTGCCGAAAAGACTGTGTAAATGTGTGTGTCAGTGTGAATGAGAAAAGTGTGAGTGTTAAAAAAAATTAAAAAAATTCAACCTGAATTCTAATATATTGGCGGAAAGTAAATAAATGTCGACACAATAAATCTGGTGTGATAAGCACGGATTGAAACTTTCGATTCCTGAAGGTAAGAGAAAGTTGTGTGCTGTGCGGCCAGTCACAGCAGATTTTTTTATTAATTATTTCAATTTTTAATATTTATCAGGTTAATTTCAACATTTATTTTTTTAATAATTTTTTTTTAAACATTCACTCTTTTTTTTTCTCATTCACACTCACACTCACACACACATTCACACAGTCTTTTCGGCAACTTAAGCCATTTGCTATCCAAATTGCTTAAATAACATCATCGGACTGCCTGGGGTTCGAACCCGCGACGTTCGGTATAGAAGGTAGGCACGCTATCAACTACACCAAGCCCGGGGACAATAATTTTTAATAATGTCTTTATGAAGTTGCTACTTTCACAAACAGAAGAGGATTTATTCCCCGGAAGAAGGTTTCTGCATTACAAACTAACTATAGATCAACTAACTGACCCTAACTGATGCAACCAGCCCTTAAAGATTAAAAATTAAATGTTTACAAAATAAAAGTTTATTTATTTTCAATCGATCACGAAAAATTAAAAATTGATTTTGCGTCATCCCATAATACACTTATGGGCTCTTTTCTCAATACTTCTAAGAAGACTACGAATTTCCCGAGCTAAGGCTGATATTTCGCATGATTCCACCTTCTATCCCCACTCCTCCAAACAAGTAACAGACCGCCTTTCTTGTTTCTTACATTTTTCTTTCTTGCCTTTGCTCGCCGCTAAAGCGGGAAGTCCTGGTTCGAGTTCAGGAGGCGCCCAATCAAAACACAAACTCATAGCGCAAATTTTTTTTATATTATATTACAATATTGACCGGGTATTTTATAGTCTATAGGGCGTTGTTTGAATAATTTCCAATTATTTCAAAAAAGCTCTTTCTAGTTAATTAAATATATTACTACCCCTTTCCGTCTAATATTTAAAAAACTTTTTTGTCATATTTAATCATATCAAATTGTATTTCTGTCGTTTCGTATTGGCTAGTCAATTCATACATGGATTGTTGAATATTGGTGATATTCGGAGATACTTTCCTAGAGGGAAGGTGTGTGTCTATCTCGGAGATACATCTCTGAATACGTACTGCGGACTGCGGCAGCGCGGGGCGAGCGGTCCAGCTATTGATCTCTGCCCAGCCTCCCTGCCGGGGCTACAGACAGCATCTGGACCCAGCTCCCGGGTCGGCGCCCTGCTGTCTCCCTATCTGCTCCCTCGCAATTTATTTTTCTCCCACTAACCTATCGCGATTACGATTAACCAATTCCAAATCCTTTTTAACAGGTTCCTTTTTTTTTAGATATGATTTTAAATCTCTTAATCCATCGCAGTTTTCGAGATTTTTTTTTCTTTCTTAAACTCTCAAAAAAAAAAAAGATCTCTTATTTTCCTCAAAGAATAAAAAACATGGATGTCTTTGGACTAAGTTCAAGAAAAAAGGATCAAATAAATTCAAATATTATCTCTAATTTATTGCACTGATGTTTAGAAAAGGTTAACTAAACATTTTTTACCTGTATTTTTTTTTTTTTAATCACTATTGAAAATTCCAATGCTTAATGATATCCAAGAAAATTCTTAAATCATTTTCTAAAAGTCCTATCAGATATCTTATTTCTCTCTTTAATTAAAAACTTTTCTTTAAGTATGGAATCTTAATCATGATTTCATTTCTCTTCCCAAAAATTGTTGCGCCTACGGCAATCCCTCCTAGGCCAAGAGCAGAAACTTTGAAAAGTAAAAAAAAAAAATTCTCTAATGTTTGACTCCGATTTATAACTAACAAGATAAAATCGAGCACCTCTCTTGATAAAGAGATATATAAATCCAACATATGGAGCTATTCATGCCAAAATAATCTGGGTAATTCTTCGGTTAGCCTTCCCCCGTAGCAAAATTAAAATGCCCTGCATAGATAAAGCAAGAAGAAGGAAAGTGGTGGAAAAAAATTTTCAATTTGAAAGTTAATTTTACGGTTTTTTTTATTGAAAATCAAACATTTTCAATCTCTGAAATTTAAATTCAAAATTCAACAGTTTTTCAAATCGATACAGATTTAGAAAAACAGGCGATGATCTTAAAAATATTTTTATTTTTTATACACCGACATATAAATAATTCAACTATTCCATATAAAATAAATAATAATTTAAAATTACCCTGAGAAAGAGTAATGCTTAAATATACAGCACTTGAGTAAAATTTTTAGTTACCTCTCAAGCAGAAGAAAAAAATTTCTCTTTTCATTTGACGCATTGCAGTTAAAACCGAAACCATTTAAAATATAAATTGGTTCCTTTAAAGGATTTGGCACCCAATAGGTGCTTTCGTGTATTAAGGGAATATTTATCAACTTTGGATTTAATTTTCCTTTTATTTATTATCTTAATTAAAACAAGAACGAATAAAGACAAATCAATAGAATTAATGCTTTTAATATCAATCCATGCATAATATAATTAACTGATAAAAGAATACATTTTCATGCCTATTGTTTTATTTTGAATTATCAACATTTAATTTACCTTTTCGCTGCCTGTGCCTCTAGGGTTTTGCTGTATTGTATGTATATAATTATATTTTAATTGTAAATACCGATGGGTACCTTTCACACACTTGTTCCCATCCGGGGTTCAGTCATGCTTTGGCATTACCCTTAACAACGATCCTGGTGGCTTTTCTTCTATTCTCTGACTCTGCCTTCTCGGCATTTATTTTCTTAAGTTATTAGATAGAGTAAAATGATATTTTTATTTAAATTTATTTTTGGAAATAATTAAGTGAATAATTTGACTGTGTGCCCACCATTATTATTTTTTCCTAATTCCTTGGCCTCGGAAAATCTTATGCAGATTACTTATCCATTTGGCCAGCTAAAAACAATGATTATTAAATACTCAATATTTTTCCTCTGTTTTTTTTTTTTTTTTTTCAATTTGTTCAAACAAAAATTCAATAAGAGATATAGGTAGATAACATTTACCGTTACTTATTAGGCTTCTAATTTAATAAAAAATCAAAGAATAATTACGCTTCTGTAAACATCGGTGATGTCGAGGGGACGATCCTTTGAGGAGCTTTGCTTTGAGCTATCAGAATCGAGTTTTTAATTTGATTTCTTTCCTTTAAGGGAGAATACAATCATCACCTCTAATGGAGCGTTTTGAAAATTAACATTTCAAAACATAAAAGTCAAAAAGGAATTATTGACTTAGAGTCGACCAAATTTATTTGTGAATTTAATAAGGATAAAAGTTGGCACAGTGGTGGCAGCAATAGGATATTCTCTGTCAGTGGTTCCCAACTGGTGGTCCAGGGAGGAGTTCCAACTGCTCCGCGAGACGGGTGTTATTATTAAGAAAAAAAAATGATTGTAAATAGCTATATAAAAATTATTATTATTAAACCAGACCTCCCCCTCCCCCCCGAAATATTTAAATATTATATGATTTCCAAAAAAACTTGCAAACTGCAAACATCTCCCTCCCATCTATAATGTTTTTATTCAAAAGATTTATTAGTTCAATCTAGAAATAATATTCCGTCGTGGCCACACCTTAACACCCCTCCCCCTTTTTCTTATCTATAATTACCTTACCTATCCCAAAAGCTGTTATCAAAATTCAAACAGCATATTGCTTCCGAACATTTTATTATTTAGAATAATACTTATTTATTGTCATTCCTTTTAATTAAATATAATTTTTTTTTGTTTCAGGTAAGCAATCAGCTTATTCTATTTTTCTTCGTCTCCCCCGTATTATTGGTGAGTAAAGAAAATAAATCACGCATAAATTTCAATTAACCCTTTTATATTTTTATGTCTAGGAGAAAAAAGCTTCATGATATTCTTAATAAAAGCTTATTCTGAATTTATTTTAAAGGTAAATAAACTTTTTTCCCTTATTCACATCTTTACAAATTTTAAATCTCACTCTCTTAATCTTACTCAATTTTGAAGATAAAACATCTCATTAATTATTAAGTTTTATCCTTTCGGATTCTAGAGATAGACTTATAACCCATTTCTTCTTGAACTTTTATAGCATTTTTAAAATTTTTCATTCTTATCGAAATGTCATATTAGCTTTTCCCTATAATGGTTCTTATCTCTCCGAAAGAGACGATGTAATCATTCCCGAAGTGCTAAAAGTGACAGGTGGTTAATCCAAGAGGTATTACTCGGAGGCGATTACCTGCAAATGGAATCTCGGCAGAAATTCGAGATCACACTCGATCTTATGACATCAGATCGCATTAGTTACTGTTGACAAACCTCTCGTTTATTAATTATTCAGTGGCTTGCATTAGATATCTATTTCTGTTCTAATTAGTGTTATAATCCATATTAAGTCACTTCTATCGATTTTAATATTCTATTTCTGTTGTTATTTAGGATAGTTGCATTAGTTTTTGATAAATCTTTTCGGATCTCGAATCTAGTTAAAGGGAGAAAAAAAAAAACGTAGGTAGATAGTTAACAAAAATGATTATTATTTCCGTCAACGTTTCGAATGCATATCATCTTCAGAACTTGAAATAATCAAACACACAAGGGACTATTAACAAGCATATAAAGATAGATATTGAACTAAATAAATGTTAAAATAATGATAGAATGTGATGTGGGTCAGCACTGACCAAGTTTTAACCTTAAAACAATCTCTGCACATCATGGGTGGCTAAAGTTTGGATACGCAGTCAACGCTTTGACAACCCCTGTTACTTATTATCAATTAATTAAACATTTATTTATACTTGGCGTTTATTTAATAATTCAGAGGGTGGTTATATTGAACATAATAAAAAAAGTAAAAAAACATATGTCCGGAAACGCTTTCTTCATCAGACATCCTTCATTTTTTTTCACAAAATAATTTAACTACTTGACCTATTGAGTTTATTTTATTTTTTTTTTTTCAAAACAGGACTTTATATTAGTGTGTTTTTTGAAAAAATTCAACTCATTGGGCCAAGACGTTTAAGGATATAAATTATTTAGTGAAATTTTTCATCAGACATCCGCCATTTTTTCTCACAAAAATAATTTATATCTCATAAACGACTTAACGGTTGGAGTTTATTTTTTTGAAACTAGTACTTTACATTACATTTCAGAGTTCTTTGAAAATATTCAACTCAAAGGGTCAAAAAGTTCATGAGAAAGAAATTATTTAGTGGAAAAACAAAATGGTGAAAGAAACGTTTCTAGACATGTTTTTAATAGGAACTTATTCCTTTTTACAATAGGTCTATAACCTCCCCTTGCATAGGCGTAGCCAGAACTTTTTGATGGGGGGGGGGTTCAAGAAAATTATCTAGTCATGGCTTGGGTCACATGGGGTTTCGGAGTTCAAACCCCCCCCCCCCCCTGGCTACGGTCGCAAACTCTGCCTTGATGGCGACCTGGAAGTAGGCGATGTTGAGGTGCTTGGACTTGTTGGTTTGTTACTCGAAAACGCTCCACACGTGGAAGTCGAAAGGGTTCAGGTTGGAACTTTAGAAAACCACAAATTCTTCGACCAAAAAATATCCACATTTTCAGGGAGCCATTGACTTGTATGAGCAGGTGCGTCTTGTTGAAAGATGTACGGCCTTAAGATCTCAATTCACAGATGCATCTTAAGTTCCCGAAGGATCCTAAAATCTCGGTCAGCGTTCTTCCAGGACGAAGATTATCTACGCCGCTCTTGACTTGTCAAACTCGGAGATTATTAAACTCTTACCGACGTATCTAGTATACCTTTGCGCCAATTAGCGAATTCTAATATACTGAGAAATTACAATCTTTTTTTTTTTTTGGAATGGGTGCATAAAGTCCGAAGACCTAAAATGACTAGTGGTCACATGCAGCCAGGAAGAAAATAAGAACAAAAGGAGAAGCATAAAAGAGGAACTCAACTGCGGGAACTGAGAAGATGCCTGTTGAGACTATACTTGAAAGTCTGAAGATTGTAGGTTTTGGGGAAGATAGATGCAGGGAGCTTGTTCCAATCACGGGAGGTCATGGGAACAAAGGAAGATTGGAATTGACTAGTTCTGTCAGTCGTGATCTGAACAGCATAGGGATGCTGGGACGATGCCTCTCTTGTCTTTCGTGTATATGTTGCATTAGATGAGATAATTGATTTTAATTCGGGAGAGCATTGACCATGGTAATACCTAATCTAATCTAATCTAATTTTGTCCAGATTTTGACCGCACACCCTGTATTTATTTCCTTCATACTATCTATATCTGCTCTCTAGGTTTGCAGGGTGTAAAAAAATACCGTGCCAGCTAGTTGTTTAATTTTTACTTTCTCCTACCTATATTTTATTATTCGATAAACTGAGATTACATTCCATCAATTTACTTACCTACATAAGAATAACAAACAGACTTTAATCGAGATTAAATTTGTTATTCTGCTCACCTATAGATTTTTTTTTTTTTAATTATTTTTTTTGGCTTATCGTTAATGAATGAAAATTCTTTGACACCATACAAATATAATTTCTTCCCGCCCTTTTTATGTCTTGACTTCAAATAGAGATAATCCATCAATGTAGATTTTTCTTCCTCATTTTATCCATTATTAGACTATTTTTTCCTTCCTATCTCTTCGTTATTTGCCCTCTTGACTCAACTTCATTAATCTTAACTTCATCTCCCTCTCTCTCTCTTCTAAAAAGTTTTTAATCTTTAAGCATCAACATACTTTTATTATTAGCTTAATTAAAACACTCCATTCCCAGAAAATCTTTTATAATTTTTCTTCCTTCTATCATATTAGAAAAAATTCATTTTTGGCAACTCCCTGACTTTTAAAGGACACTCTTATGAATGATGGGATGATGGTTTTCTTTTATTTTAATCTTAAGATTGAGAATACCCATGTCAAAGCGAACTAATACAACGGATAATAAATAAATGAATATATAAAAGCGTTATTCCAAAATAATATGGGCTTTTTATTCATGAAAATATGTTGCGGGATAAATTTATTCCTTTGAAATTTAAACACAAAAAGATAATATCCATTAGAAATTAAATTATTTTTTTTTGGGAGTAATTCAATGGTTTATAAACTAATCCTTCGATTATACAGAACACGAGCGAAGTTGGGAGTGAAGAAAGGGACTTTAATAATTTTCAAAGATGGAGGGGGGGGTGGGGTTAATCGTAACTCACCAATTCTTCTGGTGATTCACCAATCTATTCAATCTATTTTTCAGTGTAAATCTTAAGTTCTGGGCCTAAAACAGCATATATCTCAATTTTTAAGTGAAACTTTTTACGTACAAGTTCGTTTCAATACGTTACGAAACACTGCACCCCCTCACTCCGGTTATGCTAGTGAAGCAGAGAATCCGGTCATGTCCTCAGAAAACCAACAAATTTCTTCCTCAAATCTTTATTTCTTTTCCCGAGAATATCCAAAATCACCATTATATACCAATATTGACGCCACTAGGCCCAAAACACGCTTCTATCAGCATTTTTTTTTCACTAAATAATAATCTCTTCAACTTCTTGACCCATTGAGTTTAATTTTCCCAATGAACTCACCGAGATATGGCAGATCCGTGGTGCTTCTCCCGGCGGTACCGAACTTTTTGCTTATTTAAATAAATTAATAAATATTTGGCTTTTCTACTCATTGACCACATCTGACCGAATTCCTATCATGAATATGAATTTCGCGCACAAGTTTCACTTCTCTATGGTGCAGCATGAATGCATGGTGGTCTTATGTTTTTACTTATAACAAAATAACAATTTTATTATTGGAAAGAGTTATTAGCAGTATATATAATAAGATAGTCAGATAGCCTTTCATTTAATAAATAGACTAATTTGAATTCAAAAAACATCTATAGACCAACATGTGTTTTTTATAAAGAAATAAACATTTAAATTAAAGGAATATCTATATTTTATCAATATGTTTAATAATTTTTTTTTTTCATATTTTATACTGTAGTAAAGTAATGATGCTTTATTAAACAAATCTCTAGTTTATTATGAGTAATAATGGAGAGATGTAGAGAAAACAACCCAAATGGAAAGTTGTTATCATCGGAGGTAAATCATAAACTAACTCATAATAGAGCCTTTAATAGAATAATATCTAGAGACTGATTTAAGTTCAGAATCCGATAAAGGATTCTTATCAGGAAAGCCAATGGGATTTATGGCAGCAGTAGACCGAAAGGAATTCGAGAGGAATTAAGGAGATCGATGAGCTAAACTAAGAGAAGACATGGCGTTCGAACGAAGCAAACATTTATAGAGGAAATAAATGGTTGCGGAAGGAAAAATCTAATCATTTAGTTTTTGCTAAAATATATTTTCAAGAGAGTTGGATATTAATCAAATTAGAAAACCATTCAATTCAGCAGTTGAAGTAAACCAGATTAAAGAATTTTTTTTTAAATTAATGATTCCTTTAAAAATACTGCTATATAAACAATGAAAATCTAGTATTTTTTTTTAAAGAGCTTTTCGGCATTTGAGGCCATATGTAAACAGCACAACTTTTCATTTAGGTTGCTTTTCTACATCTCTCCATTATTTTTCTTAGTAAACCAGTTGATTTGTTTAATAAAACATCATTACTTTACGATAAAATATGAAAAAGAATTTTATTAAACATAAAATTTAGTATTCTTTTAACTTAAAATATTTATTTATTTATAAAAAAACACATCTAGGCCTATAGATGTTTTTTGAATTTCTTTTGTATTAATTGAAAGGGTTATCTAAATTACTAACTCTTTCCAAAAATACAATTTTTCTCTGTAAATGGCCTCAAATGCCGACAACGACACCCCAGCCCATAATGCTTTATACACATTGAAAACATTGTCATATAAAGTCTGATGGAATTTTAATGTTTAAAAAACAAATCAGAATCAGTAGTGTAACTATGGGGGGACGAAAGGGCGATTTCTCCCGCCCCAGGCGCATCAAGCCTTTGGCGCCCCTCGATACCGACCTAGGTGCCCTAGGGCATCTAAGATATAGCCCAGGGACCCTGATTTTATCATATTCTTTCCATAGATTGCCCAAAAAATTTATACTTTTCTTTTAAATTATATTATCAATACAACTTAAAAAACTGCAGGTCTATTCTCTAAAAACAGACGTTAAAATTTAAAATAAACAAATGGGTGTTAAAAAGTAATGTAAAAACAATCAGCGTTAAAAAATGCTATTCTCTAAGCAAAGCTTTAACAGCGCTTTTATTTCAAAGCTATCAAAATCATAACCTTACTTTTTAGGTTAAGGACGCCATTTTTATTTTAAACACGACGTTAAAAAATTAAAGCCACCTCCTAGACTTGACATTAATTTTTAACACTATTCACTAAATGTTAACGCTTTGGCTTTAAAGTTTTTGTTTACAGAATATCTATTTGAGGCAAGGAAGTGATTTTGAATTGCATTTTTTAACGCTGATTTACATTACTTTTTAACACCCATTTGTTTATTTTAAATTTTAACATCTGTTTTTAGAGAATAGATGTAGATGAGCCCCCTCCGGCCTCAAAGGCTAGTTACGCCGCTGTTCAGAATATATTAAAAAAAAAAATTAAGGTCTTCTATAGCTAGCCCATAGCCCCCATAGGACCGCTACTGAGTTCACCTGGTTAACTAAGAAAATTGAAAATATTTTGACCCATTAATAAATAATATAAGAGTATTTTAAAAGTAGATAAAAAAAAAAAAAAAAAAAATGGGTGCGTAATGGAATTTTTCCATAAATCATCAAATAGGTGAAGTACACGTTTAAAGAGGATTTAAATGTCACTGTATGTTACAGATAAAGGTTTGACAATTTCTATCACATGTCACTATCACAGATTCCCTTTCCACTCATCAAAAAAAAAAAAAAAAAAAAAATAGTAAAGAGGATACTTGACTTTGAGTTATATATAGAATCTGTTTTTTAAATGAAAATATTTTTAATCTTACTAATTTCTTATTAATCGATAAAAAAGAATTGGAAAAACAGTTTTTAGCACGATTAGTCAAACAAGTTTTGATCAAGACCGTTTTTGCTCAATTGGCCTTAGTATTTAAAAAAAAAGTAATAATAAGAAATTATTTGGTACTTTAATTAAATCATTAAATTTCATATTAATAATATTTTGAGGGCCATCGGACCTTGGTGTAGTGGTTAGCATGCTGGCTATTTGTACCAAGGGACCCGGGTTCGCATCTCGTCTCATGCGACAAAAAATTATTTATATTGAATTGGCTATCAATCAATTTAAATAAATAGGGACGGGGTCTAAATGGCCAGAGATGCCGAAAAAGACCTTAAATAAAAATAAAAATATTTTGAGGGTAATCAAGCATAAATACTTTTGACTTGCTGATACGCGATTAGATTTCCTCTGCGCTCTTTTCCTCTCTGTTTTTATGGAAAATTGAGTTGGAATATGAGAATTTACGGTGGAAACACAAATATCTTGGCTAATTGGAGGGGATAAAAAAAAATTCGATCTCGGCTGTGGCGTCTACACAGCGGCTGGTATTTTAACGTGACAACGTCTATTCCCTGATTTTGAACCAAGTTTTTTTTTACTTTGTTCCCAATAATTATTTTATAATTTAGACAATATATAAAGAATTATATATCATGTGTTGGTTCATGAGGTAGACAATATATAATATTGAATTATTTATAATACTGATTTTACTTTTGTGTTTATAATAAAAGCCATTTTTTTTTTACATTATATTCAACTGTGACAATTTTTGATAAGTTCTTGCTTAAAAAATGAGCTTTTTTGAAAAAAAATTTCATTCTAGAATTAATTAATGTGGATTTTTTTTATATACTCAATTAGAGTTCTTCTTTCTGCAGTTGACAAATGTCGTCCTGAATTATTAATTCAGCGGAAAATGACTAGTCTTCTTCCTTCGTTACATGAAATTAATAAATAAATGATATGGCTGAAATATTCATCTGAGGGAATTCTAGCTTATCAAAGATTTTTTCACATAATAAATTTTATTCTCAATTAAATTCTTTTCATAGGGGTATTTATCTTCTAGTATAACTTGAACTTGTTCTTTGCGTGTTTCGAGAAATACCCTAACACATCATCATGACACCCTATGCCCTCGCATCGTCTCGTGTTCAGAACACGTCTATAAATTCTAGCCTGACTTGTTAAAACATTCTCTTCTAATCAACCTGGCTATAACTTGCAACCATTAACCCTCGAGAATTTCATGTCTAAATGATTTTGAACGAATCCAATTCGAATATCTGAATTAACAGAAGCCGCAAGTGAAAAAAATCTGGTGTGATGGCGCACATCACACAACTTTCTCTTACCTTCGGTAATCGAAAGTTGTTCTGTGCTTGTCACACCAGATTTTTCGTGTCGACATATATTTAGTTCCCGACAGTACGGAACAATTGTATTCACTATGTAAAATTTATAAGTATGGGAAAATATTTATATTTTGTTACCATGGCAACCATTTCTCCTATCTTTCCTATGAAATACAAGAGTAAAGTGGTCTTCAGAAGATTTCAATTGAAAAATGAGAATATACATTTTAAAGAGCATCTAAAAAGTAATTGATTTTGGAATTAAAAAAAAAATCGTTGGAGCAAATTTTGAGAAAATCGAAAAAAAAAAACTGAAAAAGTACATCAGTAAAGTACTAGTAATCTTTGGTCGATTTAGATTAAAAGCTTATTTTTCCGGTCCCGGGGGTGTTTAACTTAAATATAAAATTTCAACCTCGTAGCCCAATTCCTTCATGCTTAAAATTGAACACAGTCACACAGACACACACACACACACACACGACAGACCATGTCGCGAAAACCACTTTTTTGGATTCAGAGGACCTCAAAACGTGAAGATACATCAAAATCTCGACATCGAATTTTTGACATGAAACCAATACTTTCTCTCTATATATATTTGTATATTAACATATACATATAGGTAAGAGAAAGTAAAAATGAGGAATCAAATTAAAACTGTATATTCTGACTGACAAGAGTAATACTATTCATTTTTAACGGACACATCTATAAACATCATTGTTGATAAGGTAGAATGCAAATAATAAACCGATATCATTATAATACATAATTATAATAACATTAGCATTCTAATTTCAATTTTGATTAAAATGAGAGATGAAACCAGTTTTTCAGAAACGAATTCATCCCTATGAACTTTTGCTTTTATAATCATTAATAATATGCGACTTCTCAATTTACAGAATTTTAAAATTAATATTATTAAATAGCCTTTTAGTTGAAAGGAATCTGATTGAATAATTTAGGAAGCTCTGCCAATTTCATGGCATAGGGACCTTGTCAAGTTGCCTTACATTCGTCTATTATAATTTACCTTCATATAACAGAAGCTCTCCCACCCCCCGCCTCCCAACTCTCACTGTGTAGCAACCACTATGCATTACACATGAAGTATGCTTAATTACATTAAAGGATATGAGTCCTATTACGCTGTTGTCTTTATATTCCCCCCTCCCTCTTCCAAGCCTAAAGAGAGTCTCTAATTACTAAATTGCAAATGACCGAGAATTTATTAATTCAAAAATCGAATCATATAATAATTTTATTATCAAAGTTTTACATAATAACGAAATTTCAGCCTCTAAAAGGGTTCTGGTCTTCAAATAAATACACTAAAAAGTATTTTTAAGATAGATGAGAAGCACAACCCAATTTAATCATTCGAAGAGTAGATTCGAAAAATACTAATAATTATAAATCACTTGTTGAAAAAATAAAAATTCACTACATTTAGCATTACTTATCCAGAATATTTCTGATAAGTTAATATATCTCACCCCTGCTACAGAAGTGATATAACTAAAAAATCTCCAATTCCAGAAAAACATCATTCCTTTTTAGTCGCCTTCCAGAGTCTTTAAATGATTATTAATAATTATATTTTTAGCCCCCGGGTTTGGCGTAGTAGGTAGCGTGCCTACCTCCTATAGCAAACATCGCGGGTTCGGACCCAGGCAGTCCGATGATTTTATTTAAGCCATTTGGATACCAGATGGCTTAAATAGAAATGCCTGAACCCCAAATTGATATATTAATTACAACAACGGTTATCGTCAAAGTCTTATATGGCCTGAGTTGCCGAAAAGACTGTGTGAATGTGTGTGTGAGTGTGAGTGTGAATGAGAACAAAGTGTGAATTATATTTTTACTTTCTCTTACGTATTTATGAAATATATAGAGAGAAAGTATTGGTTTCGTATCAAAAATTCGATGTCGAGATTTTGATGGATATATATAATGCATATTCTCATTTTGCCATTGGAAACTTCTGAAGACCACTTTACTCTTGTACTCCATAGAAAACATTGAAGAAATGGTTGCCATGGTAACAAAATATAAATATTTTCCCATACTTATAAATTTTACATCTTGAAATTCTAAAATATCGGCGGAAACTAAATATATGTCGACACGATAAATCTGGTGTGACAAGCACAGAACACAACTTTCAATTACCGAAGGTAAGAGAAAGTTGTGTGCTGTGCGACAGTCACACCAGATTTTTTAAAAATACTATCTTGATTTTCTTACATTAACTAGGCTATATGAAGGACAATAGACAAGATTCCCCCACTAATAAAAAAAGCAACCTCATTATCTCTATGAGTTGTTTTTTTCTTTATTAATCCCGAATTGTTATATTTTCCTATTCCTTTCATATTTCTCAACTACCATTCGTTGTGAGATAGAGATAGGGGAGAAAGAGAGAGTGAGTGAGGAGGTGTTCATTAGTCGAGGACTTTGCAGGATTTGGCTCAATGCCCAGCTAAGTAGACCTCCCCCCCCTCTCGCTCTGTTTCTCTTCTCTTGGCCTACAGCTACAAGTCGCTCTATGAATAAATAAGGGTCTGCAAGAACGATCAATGTTTTACCTTTGGGAGCGAAGGCAGGTTCACATTCACACCACCCGGCCAACGACCCCTTTTCATTCACCCAATCCTCTCTTTTAATGATAAAACCATGTTGCCTCTACCTCATCGCTAATTTGATTATATTTTACGGTCACATGAAAACAATCGCAATTTTATTCAATTCGAGTTTGCAAGATAATAGTTATTTTCATAATGAATTTATTTGATCTAATATCGATTCTCAAGACACATTATAATGGTTAAAACCAATGAGCAAAGCAGTGTTTACTCCTAAATAATTAAATCGTAAATCAATGGCGCCAGTCACTCTGACCGTATTATATTTAGTAGGCCAATATTGACTATAATTCCTTTTTAAATAAAATAAAACTACAAAAAGTACTTCTAAGTTTTTATTTAAAATCAAAACTAAACAACTACATCCAGCCTTAATATTCTAATGATTAATATAAATTCTACAATTAATTTTTTTTGCTTGTATATTAATTAGTTCTTAATTCTGAGAAAGAACCTCCTAAAAATTTAGAAATTATTTTTTTTACAATTTAAAGTATTATATTTTTTTTTTTTTTTATGAAAAATCTGAGAGTTGTCCTCCATTTTATTTTATTTCATTTATAAAACGACAGCTGAGGCCATTTACCATTTACACTCCATAAAATTTTTAATTATATTATTTTTTTTAATAATTTTTTTTTTTTTTTTTTTTTAAAATAATTATATTTTTTTTTCTCTCCCCCCATAAAAAAAATAAATTATATTTATAAATTAATTATTATTGGGTCCCAGGGGGGGGGGGGTTAAACCCCCAACCCCCCCCCTGGCTACGCCTATGTATCGAGTCCATTTTGATGAATTAATGATGGTATACAATATAATTTAGAAAAATTTTCATCCCTTGGAAGGGAAATCGAATCCCTGATATTTAGCGAGGCCAGATTTATTCCTCTGCGTCACGACTGAGGGGCAAACAGGTCTTTAATTATATGTGTGTCTATTTTCACTATATCTATCTTTAATCTTCTATCTATATAGTAATATATAAAAATGAAATTAAAAAATGTACAGTGGGGACAATATTGTCCCACCCTTAGTTTTCTCTTTGACTATTTCATTGTTTTTATAAAAGAAAATGAAAATCTTTATTGGAAATTTTCTAGGTTTGAACCATAAGTTTTCATTAAAATATATATATTTACTATATTTTTAAAAACAATAAATAATCATAAAGAAACCATACTATATTGCCTCTTGTACGTATATGTTCTATAGAAATCTACAATTTTAAATGAATCTATTTCAAATTACGTAGGCTCTACATATAGTATTTTTAACGAGGAATAAGGTAGTAATAATATGAATCTTTTACATGTTTTGGAAAATTAATTGTAATTAAATTTCTTTTCCTTTTGGCAGCTTTATGATTTATGGCCAACTCTCCAGGCATACGATTTTAACCCTTTAACCAAAGTTATAAATACACCTCAGTACCCTTACATGAATCCTTATTATCTAGGCCCCATTTGCAATGCAACAAGATATCCCCGAAAGTGAGCAAAAATCTGCCCGCTGGAGGCGAACAACGGAGTCCAGCGGGCTTCTTCCACAGGCTAGCTGGAATGGCCGCCGAATATTTAAAAATTTGAAAAAGGTTTAGACCTAATTTCTATTAACAAACCTTAAAAAACAATCAAACCAGATATAGAGGTCTCGTTTCTTTTAAGGTATAAATTCTATTATATATAATCAGCAATTAATTTAGATAAATATGACCGTAGTATAATTATTTATTTTTATTTAAAAATACAAATACCATACAGACCGCTATTCTAATTCCATGGGTTTGCAGTCCGGAATACAAAGCGAATCAAAAGCAGAGAAGACCAGATCAAGGTCTTTAAAATACACAGGTTGGCCAGAAACTAGTAAACAAACAATTTTCCGGTCACAGTTTTTGATTGGTCCACGTCATGAAGCTCCTCCTTGCTTGTATTTTTCTATTTGGCAGCGATGTTGACTGCACATAACCTAGTTCACATTCATTTTGTTTGCAAATTGTATAGTTTCTGACTAAATTGATTTAGACTTGGTATTTACACTGCTTTATTAATAATATGCTGTATATAAATATTTATAAATGGTTTGTACCGAAAGATCTTTTACAAAAGGAGGAGCTCCATGACGTCACTCTCTTGGAATGGGAAAAATGTAAACAAACCGAGTTTGACCCTCCCCCTGGACCAGATGAAAAAAACAAAACAAAGTAGACATGTAAAATAAGCAAACATAATGCTCTATAATAAATAAACTCTAACATCATAACAATAATTAGACTAAAATTTATTAATTTCTTTATAATTCCAATTGCATATATCTTAACCAAGATATCTTAACCAAAATTTCAATTTGAGAGCTGCAATCTTCTTTTTGCCATTCGATTCACGGATCATTCCTCTTTCTGTTTACTTGAGGACATGGCTTATATTTATATGGCTAACTCAGTGCGTTAAGTAAACAACTTCTTTTGATTTTGTTTGCCTTCTTCTTTTTATTTTTTAGTTCTCCACTTTTATTGTAAGTTTTATATCGGTTAGAAAGCTACCTATCATAACAATTTATTTATCTTTATATTGTATATTTACTTATTGTCTTTAGAAGGAATAAATAAAAATTTCTTTGTGAATCCTATGGTATTAAAATACTATTATTCTCTCCCCTGTGAATACTCAATTGTAAACACATTTCTCTTAATCTTTTGATTTACTGATTTGAGCTTTTTTTTCATTTTCAAACTTTTTTATATCGTCATTACACAAAAAAAATCTTCTAGACAAGTTAACATTTATTTTACGAGATTTTTTTCTCTCAAATCTCATATACAAACTTAATTGTAATTATCATTTTATAAATTATTTTCAAGGTAATCTTCTTAAATTTTTTTCTTCTCTCTTTGCCTTTTATTAAAAGTTTTTATAACACCTTTTTTTCGTTAGGGTCGGTAAAAATATGTTTTAACGAATACTTTACTAGCAATAAGATTTAAACTTTCGACCATTGGTTCTCGTTGAAACATTGTGTAAATTAAAATTAAATATACAAATTAAACACTAGGTTATTTGTTTCAAAAATTATTAATTAATTTTAATTTAATTTTCTAGGAAATTCATGTTGTTCTAAGTAAAACATGAAAAAGTTAGACTATTAATTGAGATTCTTATTCTTTTTGAACCGCGATACAAATTAGTGAAATTTTTCTAAAAGTGTCACCTGTCTGCTCGCCAGCCAATTTTTTACTTGAATTGAAAGAATTTTTGACCCGTATTTAAAAAAATCTGGTGTAACTGGCGCACCCCTTTCTCTAGCTGGTAGTCGAAAGTTGTGTACTGTGCTTGTCACACCAGATTTTTTGTGTCGAGATATATTTAGTTTCCGTCAGTACGGTACATTTGAATTCAAGATATAAAATTTATAAACATGGAAAAATAATTATATTTTATAACCATGGCAACCATTTCTCCTATCTTCCCTATGAAGTACAAGAGTAAAGTGTGTTTCAAACAATTTTGAGAGAAAGATGAGAATATACATTTGAAAGAGCATCAAAAAAATAATTGATTTTTGAATTTTAATCAAAATCTTTAGGGCGAATTTTGAAAAAATCGACAAAAAAAAAAAAAACTGAAAAAGTACATTTGTAAAGTACTAGTACTTTTTGGCCTATTTTAATTAAAAGCTTATTTTCACACTCCCGGGGGATGTTTAACTTATATATAAAATTTCAGCCTCATAGCTCAATTCCTTCATGCTTAAAATTGAATACACACAGACACACAGACAGACCATGTCGCGAAAACCACTTTTTTTTGGATTCAGGGGACCTCAAAACGTGAAGATCCATCAAAATCTCGACATCGAATTTTTGACATGAATCCAATACTTCCTCTCTATATATATTAACATATATAGAGGTAAGAGAAAGTAAAAAGAGTTTTTAAACGTCAATAATAAAAAATTGCTTAGCCTTCTCTTTCTCATATCAAATGAATTTTTCATGCATTCTCATTTCTCTTTTATTTGTTTGCAAAACTTTTCTTTTAATAAATGATTTAAATTTTTTATAATTTAGCAAAAGCAATCATTTTAAATTCACTGTAAAAAGTTTTTCCTTTATAATTTTTTTTCCGTGTTTAATAAAAAAAAAAAAAAAAAAAAAAAAAAAAACTTCTAGTTGCTTCTGGTTCCTAAATCAATTAACATAAAAGTGTGTGCGTTAACTTTTCTCTCTCTCTCGTTTTCATTGCTAACTGAGCAGGAAAATCAGAGTCCAGGACATTTCTGGAAATTCTTCTTATTCGTTTTCCTTTGCTTACACCCACAACATACTCAAAAGACAAATTATTTATTAGAGTATAAACACGGAAGATTGCTGGATTTTGCCAATTAGTGCAACATGGCTTTACCAGAAATAATATTTAATTTAAATGAAATCCAGAGTTTTATTTAATTTACCTATAATTATTAAAATGTTTTGCTCTTTATTCATCAAAAAAAAAAATAAATAAATAAATCATTGACAAATAAAAGGTTAAAAATTTATTTGTGAGCGTATAAAGTTAAAAGAGAATTTTTTTTAACAAAATTTGTAACCATTTATTTAACCAAATATTCCTTCGAACCCAGGATCTCCAGCTACTTCGAACATCATTGTCATTCCGCTTATTATTCCTAAGACTTGTTAAATCCGAATGAAATATATTATTTAAAAAGCTCTCGAAAAATATTTAAGAATTTTTCAATGAGTTTTTTTTTTTAATTAATTATATTCATAAGGGATTATTGGGACTGAGAGTTATAATTTTTTTATTTAATGACTGTTTTTTTTTCACTTACTTTTTAAGACACACAACGCCCTCTTATCGGGAAAAACATGCGTAACATCTACCTCCTGAACCCCCTTTAACCCATTAAAATAAAAAATAAAAAAATGATTTTCTTTCATATCCTGCAACTTAGGCAACCAAATGACCACGGAAACTTAGCATGCTGTTATTATCCAGGCTCGACAACAAAAACCATCAACTCTTTAACATTTGAACATTTTTTACTTTAAAAATGTAATTATTTATTACTCGATTTAGTTTTTTTTTTCTTTCTCTCTCTTAAATGAAATGAGAGTAAGCAATATCTCTCTTAAAGTTAAAAAAAAAAATTAATTCTTTTTTTACTAAAAAAAAAAAAGAAAAAGTAAAAAAGATTGCCCACGTTGTTTAAGATAGAAGATAAAACGCT
Organism: Euborellia annulipes; assembly: GCA_023213315.1. Taxonomy (NCBI): domain Eukaryota; kingdom Metazoa; phylum Arthropoda; class Insecta; order Dermaptera; family Anisolabididae; genus Euborellia; species Euborellia annulipes. The sequence continues at coordinate 22,090 of JAKCPI010028768.1, read as the reverse complement.
ATTCATTTTTAATTTCTTACTTAACTGCACTTCGGCTCATAAATTTTTTCTATCTCTCTTTATAAGATAAATCAAAGAAAGAGTTGGTTGAATGTCTGCGAATATCACTAAGTGATATTAATCACTTTTATATCGCGTACAAAAATATTAACATAAAATGAAACGTTCTTTTTAAAACGGAATTTAACCCAACATTCCATTTTCAAGACAAAGATAAGTGTATATGATGTGATTGTGGAGAATTTTCTCAGATTAGGAGATTAAAAAAAAAAAAGAGAATTCTTCAACGTCGGAAATTTTCTAACAAGCATAACACCCCCTCAGCTGCTAAAACCCATTTAGTTACTAATATCCTCCCAAAAATCATACCCAGTAATATAATACATAATTAAATTGTATTGAAAAAATAAATATGGACCCAATTATTTTATTTTTATTTTTTACTCGATAGCCTTCGGCCAATTACCAATTTGTTTTGTACATTTTATGTAAATTAATACAAAGCACATTTTACAAATAATATAGAAGAAATTACACAATATAAAATTTCATATATGAGGTCTGAAAATTTCCAAAATAACTGGTCAAGTTAATTAAGGTACTATGAGAAACTAAATATATCTCTACACAAAAAATGTGACTGGCGCACGGTACACTACTTTCTCATACCTTCGTTAACCGTTATCAAATTTTAAGTATTACTTTTTAAAATTTTACATCAAAAATAAAATTTTTCTCATATTTCGGAGGAGGGTAATTACCATCTTTACCCCCCTCCCCCCTCTTGTATCCGCTCTTGGGTGGAATAAAAGAAAATGGCAACAATGGTGAAAGGTGGCCATCTACTAAAGCTTTGGCGCTGAGATCGCTCTGCACAATTCACACCAACTATTCCATTGAGTCAAATTATGCAGCAAAATCTTCATTTTCTGCCCGGTCCAAATTTGAAACGAACAGAAGTTAGCGTGCAAAATATGAAACGAACAGAAAGAAGGGCAAAATGTATAAATTTTATTGCAATGGCAAGCGAAACAAACAAACCTATTGTTTAAGTGTTCACCCTTCTCTTTAAATAATATAACATTGCTTATATATTTTATATTATGTAAATGGTAAAAGTTTTTTTTTAATATATAATCTTGCTATAAGAACTTGTTATTTTACTTTCCCTCAACTTTTATAAAATTAATTTACACCCCTCCAAAGATTTAAGCATGGATTTTCTAATTAACATAGCCCTACTAATTAAGTATCTTTGCAAAAGAACTTTTTTTTATAAAGCTTTATATTCATTTTAATTAGTTAAAGGGCTCTTTGTTGAGTTATAAATCTTTTTTTTTTCTATCTTTCAAAATTTGTTATTCTGATAATATACGTTCTAACCATGTTGTTTTAAAACGAAAATGGTAAAGATAAATAAAAAGAAATTTATTTTCATTAAAATAGAGAAGAAAATTTTTTTAAAATTTGTTCGCTCGTTTAAAAAGTTAATATTGCACTTCGTTATACAACATTAGGGGCATTGTTCGACATTTATCAATTTCTAGACTCTTGAAAACATTATTTTACTGATGCACTGTTTCAGTTTTTTTCCATTTTCTCAAAATTTGCAACAATTTTGATTAAAATTCAAAAATCAATTATTTTTTAGATGCTCTTTAAAATGTATATTCTCATTTTGCCATTGAAATCTTTTTTTTTTATAATTAAAAAACATTCACACTTTTTTCTCATTCACACTCACATTCACACACACATACACACAGTCTTTTCGGCAACTTAGGCCATTTAAGACTTTAAACGATACTCGTATTTATATAATATATATTTATTTGGGGACCAGGCATTCTTATTTAAGCCATTTGGTATCCAAATGGCTTAAATAAAATCATCGGACTGCCTGGGGTCCGAACCCGCGACGTTTGGTATAGAAGGTATGCCAGGCACCCTACCAACTACTCCAAGCCCGTGGGCTTTTTTTTTAAATTTATTTAACGTCTTTTTCGGCATCAGAGGTCATTTAGACCCCGTCTTTATTTATTTCAATATATTGGTAGGCAATTAAATTGAAATAAATTTTTGTTGCCTGAGTATTTCTCTTTTATAAAAGAAAGCGAATATTCCGTCCGACAAAATAAATGAATAATAATATCTTACTTGTTAGAAATATCCACCCATGCCTGGTTTTTTGCATTTCATTTAGTACCCATAATATTTGAATTCATTATTGATTAGCCTATATTCAAACACAGAAAATATTTAAAATGTACAAATGCTACTACACTTTAAATAAATGTAGATTATTCCAAATTAGTAAGTATAATTATGTTTTTATTACAACACTCTAATGATATTTTGAAGTATTTTATTTACTGACCCCTTCTAAAAATAAAAATAGAAAAAGGTGTTTCTTTTATATACTTTTTCCTACTCTATTTTTCATTTTGATAAAGTGAGACAAAATCTTATCAAGAAAAAAATTCTAATAGTTATTTTCTACAATGTTCATGTTATTGAACACAAAAAGGTCGGCGAAGAAAAAAAAAAACTAAAAAAGAGAACAATGATGTATCGATGCAATAAAGAATTGAAAGCAAGATGGACGTAGAGGTATTAGCTAAGGCCTAACATGGACTGTGAGTAACCCATCAAGGAAGGAGCATGTTGGCATACAACGGACAAAAGTGGCTCACTTGGAGGACAAATGCCGGACGATAAATCGACGACTAGTACGATGAGAGTGAGAGTGTGGCATAGTATACAAAAGAAAGGGGAACGAACGTGCTGGGATTATGCCTGACAATTTGTCAGAAGATCCGTCTAGAAATGGGCCCAAAGGTACCAATCAGCAACGAGCCTGCCGTCTGACTCTCAATTCATACCTATAAATCTACTTTTTTCGTTCTATTCTAATCTGAAATAAATTCAATTTTTAAGGTGAATTTAAAATACCCTTTTTGGAGCAGCTAAGATATTTACAATACATTACCATTGTATTAGAATGTAATCATTTCTGATGATGACAATTAATTGTCGAAATACGTATCAAGTGTTAATTTTTTAATTAATAAAACCTTTGAAACAAATAACCTAGTGTTTTTTTTATATTTGAAATTCCTATCGGGATCCCCGTTTATTTACCCGAGGTGCTTTCGTGTACGAAGACACACACTCAAACCCAACCGGCCTCTGGCCGTAGCCATCTACCGGCACCCCGTGAAGTTACGTTATTTTCTATCTCTATCTCCTCCTTCTGCGTTCATTTCTAGCAGGTGAACTAATCCTTATCTCTGGTTCCAACCGGCTCCTTTTATCCAATCTCTTCTATGCTATGGAGGATGTCCTAGTTGAGGAGGGACTCTCTCAGCACCGGCGTGTAGCTTACTCCTTTCGAAGAATGCATCACTGAGAGGGAAGCCTTCTTTACGTCCCTTCCACAGGACGGGATGTCACAGCAACTCCCTCTCCTCGTAGAGTTGCCTAAGGGCTATTGTGGTGAGATCCTATATTCCAATCCAGTTCCTGCTTGAGGATTTGTTTACATTAAATAAATATTTTTATTTATCCCGCACGCCAAGGATTTGAACAGGGATCTTCTTTGTAGAAGCCGACACCCTGGCTCTCTACACCAGCGAGCCCCAACCTAGTGTTTAATTTGTATATTTAATTTTAATTTACAAAATGTTTCAACGAGAACCAACGGTCGAAAGTTTAAATCTTATAAAAAATTTTGACTAATAGAAAAGTCTAAATTAAGCTCACAATTGTCAGAGGCCCACATCTTGTAGGTACGTGGGTGGCGACCACGAGCTTCCCGAGCTGGGACTGACAAACCTTCTGTTCTTTACATGTCTGTCCCTTCCTTCTATATTTTCAACAGGCGTCAGACCGTGCGACGGGCCGCTTTCGTAAAAAACCCATTCCGCAGTCCCCTTTCTCGCTGACCCCGCACCGCGGGATTAAGGCGAAGATAGAAGAAGAAAAGTATAAAAGTCTAAATTGTTTTGGAATAGACAATTCATGTTCTATTTATTAATAAAAACACAAAAATTGAACTCACTTCAGTTAGAAAGAAAGAATAGTTATTCAAAACTTGGTTTTCTGATCAAGTGATCCTAAAGATTTTTTTCTGAGATCAAAAACCACTTCCCGAACTCCTTATGCTCCCTCTCTTCCACTCATTAGCATGCATCCCTTCCCTCGTGTGTTAGGCAAACATTAGCTACTTGAACGCGCATTTTATTTATAAAAAATATATATATATTTTTTTTAATTTTTTAAATCCCAAGCTGAAAAATCAACAGCTCGGAAGAGGGCTTCTTCTTTCAGACGTTTTAATCCGACACTGAATGAATCATCAAATAAATAAACCACGCGGTAGATAATCACTTAAAAGCAAGGATTAAGACTGTGACAAAAGATTGTCGGTTTGTGGATTACTCTTTATCTTTACATTTAATTACATCTTGAGAACATTTATGTCATGGCCGTTGTGAGAGGTTCCTAGGAAAGTCAAAATTGTCATAAAAACTCAGTGACACATTTAAAAGGTAAAGACCAGAGATGTGAGAGAGAGAGGGAAGAAAGAGTATCTCTCTCTCTCTCTCTCTCTCTCTAGGCCATCGATCCACTAATTGGACCACTTTATTCTTTCTTCTTAACCATTCTCTCTTTTTTTATTCCTCTTCCTAATTTACTTTTCTTTTCTTATAACACAATATATTATTATGGTCCTCTCATCATAGTTTTAAAGCTACTTACTGTGGAAGATTTTGTTTTTAACTTAAAACTTTGTTCACATTTTTTTCTAATTATATCTTCAAAAGTTTTTCATTTATCCCACTAGATAAATTCACAACTCACAGCCTTTCTGATATTGATAAGAAATTCATCTTTCAAATTTTTATTGTCAAGCTCCCTAAATAAGACAATTAGACAATTTTTAAAATTTTTCTAAATGCCATATATACCAGGAAACTAGTATTATCAAAATTTTGTGTTTTTTTTTCGGTAAAAATGCTTATTTCCTTGAAGGTCTTAATGGCCCTAAACACTGAATTTGTTCATCTTTTACCTGTTGTAAGTTAAATAACCCAAATGACTAGATCTCTAATGGATTTTTCGATTAACTAGCAGGGTTGTTCGGTTAAAACCACTAGTTTAAAACGGTTCTAACCGTCCTGGTTTTAAATCCAATTTTGACCAGTAGTTTTGAGTGACCATTCAGGGGACCTTAAAACATGTATTACCATCAAAATCTCGACATCGTATTTGTGACATGATCGCAATACTTTCTCTTTTTTTTAAGAACTCTAACTAACAAACAACACATTGTTAACTCTTTATATTCATCGGGATTGGTGTAGGGGTTAGCGTGCTAATCTTCTATACCGAGGGTCGCGGGTTCGGCGGTTCCCAGGCAGTCCGATGATTTTATTTAAGCCATTTGGATACCAAATGGGTCAGTTTAATTTTTTGGAGATTGGATTCAACATATATATAATCAAATTTCTGATAACTAGGGCTCGGATTTCGCCCTATTTGCCTTTTTTTTATTTATGGCTTAAAATGTAGGCCAATATGATATGTATACGTTTCATGAAATTCTGAATAAAATAAGAGGCATTTGTTAGTGCCTATAATGCCTATTTTGGCCGATTCTGGGTTTTTAGTGCCTATTTCATCTATAAATGCCTTTTTAAGTGCCTATTTTAAGTTAAAATAGAAAATTTCCATTTTTTACGAGCTATACATAGCCTAAATTTAAAATTTTTTTGAATTTTCAAGAAAATATTTTGAAATAATCATTTGTCGCGCCTCTAGATGGCGACATGATCAAATATAATTTAGATCAAGACTAGGATATCCAAAAATACGACCTCGTCGCCACCTAGCGGCTAGATAAATAATTATCTCGAAATTATTTATTATTTTTAATAATTCAAAAAAAACACTAGGTTGCGGCAGGGTTGCCTCGTCGCCACCTAGCGGCTCGATTAACAAATTAAAGCCTATTCCGGGGACTCCTTTAAACTATTCTCTTTAAGTCAAATTTGTAAGACACAAGCAATGCCGAAACCAAAATTGACCAAAGAAGCCTTATTTCGGCAGTGGATAAAAGGTGAATCTGATTTTACTACGGATGGCAAAATGATATTCTGCCAACTCTGTGCAAAAGAGGTAAATGTTTTATCTTTGTTTCCAAAATATTACATCAATTTTTTAAATTTTTTTATATTATTTCTTAAATATTTTTTTTATATTTTAGATAAAATGCGAAAAGAAATATCATTTAGACCAACATAAAAAAACAGCCATTCACTACAAGAATGCAAAAGAAAAAAGTGGGAAGCAATTGTTAATTTCGGAAAACATAAAAAATTTTTCCAAAATTCAGAACCAATTTTCTTCTGATTTATGTACAGCAATGGTTGCTGCAAATATTCCATGGTATAAACTTGAAAATCCAATTTTCAAGAGTTTCCTTGGAAAATATACGAATTTAACAATTCCCACTGAATCTACTTTGCGAAAGAATTATTTACTTCCCTCATATATATCTGTAACTTTTTTATTCATTTATTTAGATTTATTTACACTACAAAATGAGTTTTGATTAATTTACAACTTTCAGACTATAAACAACATTAGAGAAAACATAGGAGAGTCATATTTTTGGCTTAGTATCGACGAAACAACTGATCGATGTGGAAGGAATATCGCGAATATTGTCATAGGAAAACTCGACATAAATGAACCGAGTGAACCATATTTAATAGCCTGTTCAGAACTTGAAGCAACAAATAGTTCAACAATTGCAAGAGCAATTCGCAATACATTACGTAAATTTCAATTTCTTCTTTGTCTACTAAAAATATTGTGTATTGTCCTTAATGGGAATTTTCATTATATTTGTACAGGTATGCTGTGGCCTACAGAAAACAGAGATGAAAAATTTTTGGTATTACTGACAGACAGTGCCGCATATATGTTAAAAGCTGGAGAAATTTTAAAAGCCTTCTACACTAAAATGATACATGTAACGTGTCTTGCACACGCTATTCATAGAATGGCAGAACATATTCGAGTTACCTTCCCAAATATTGATGTTGTAATTTCTTCAATAAAAAAAGTATTTTTAAAAGCTCCTTTACGAATAGCAATTTTCAAAGAACAATTGCCAAATTCTCCCCTTCCACCTAAGCCCATATTAACAAGGTGGGGAACATGGATCCAAGCAGCTGTATATTATGCTGATCATTTGGATCAAATTCGAAAGGTACATTTGAAATTTATTTTTATAAATATTTCTCTATAATTGTATTTATTATTTTTTTTAGATCATAGAAACAATGAATGAAGATGATGCTTTATCTATAAGGGAGGCTAAGAAAGCTTTATCTTCTAATACTCTTGAGGCAGATTTAGCATATATAAAGTGTAATTTTAATAATATACCTGTAACCATTACAGCATTAGAAGCAAGAAATCTCTCTTTGATAGAGTCTATAAAAATATTCCAGAGATTTCAAGAAAATATCAAAAAAGCACCTGGTCCTATTGTCTTCAATCTCACTAAAAAAATGGACAAAATAATGAAGCGGAATCCTGGTTGGACAGTAATGGAAAGAATAGCCAGGAATTTAGAAGGATATAGTCAAACAGAAAAACAAAATTTAACACCATCTGAAATGGCTAATTTAAAATTTAGTCCATTAACCTCTTGTGAAGTTGAACGCACATTTTCAATATATAAAACAATTCTTTCAGATAATAGAGCATCTTTTACCAGTGAAAATCTTGAAAAATACATTGTAATAAATTGTAATGCCAAATATTTAAATAAATAAACATGCAAATAAATACAGGGTGCCCGGAAATAACAGGTACCTAGAAAAGGAGATGATTCTACATGAAAAAATAAGACTTTTTTCTCTATAAACTTAATATGCCCAGACGCTTCGTTTTCAAGATACAGGGGGTCAAAGTTGAATTTTTTTTTTTGTTTTTTGCTAATATCTCGAGAACCGTTTGAGATACAATGTTTAGCTTCTGTACACGATTTATGTTCATTATTCCGCTTGTTTTATGTGTAAAGTGTAAACATTGTATCTCAAACGGTTCTCGAGATATTAGCAAAAAACAAAAAAAAAATTCAACTTTGACCCCCTGTATCTTGAAAACGAAGCGTCTGGGCATATTAAGTTTATAGGGGAAAAAAGTCTTATTTTTTCATGTAGAATCATCTCCTTTTCTAGGTACTTGTTATTTCCGGGCACCCTGTATATTTCAAAATTTCACTCAATATTTTTTATTTTCAAGTGTCACTTTGTTTTTAAAATGCCTTTTTAAGTGCCTATTTTTACAATAAATGCCTTTTTAAGTGCCTATTTTAATAATTTTTAGTGCTTAGTTGCCTGCCTATTTTAAAGATTTTTAGTGCCTATAAATCCGAGCCCTACTGATAACACATAAGAATAAGAAAATGTAAAAGAAAGTAATCCCAGTTTGTACGTCAAAATCCTATTTACGGACGGCTTTACAACTTTGAGGTTTAATTCAGAACTGCAGAATCTACAATTGGCCCTCAAAAACTTGAATCTATATAGAAATTATTCTATACTGGTTTGAACCTCCAAAACCTCAAATGAGAGTTTCGAGGTTATAGTTAGGATTTTAAATCAATCGGGAATTCATATTTAAACCTCATGTCTTCAATGAGGGTTTTGAGTGTTATAAAATTACTTTCTGAGCAGCAAATAAAACATCAAAGGAATTGAGGCTTCTGAGGTTAAAACTATAATTTGTTTTTTGACTCAGGAAGTTATATTAGATAATGAAATCTTAATTTGCGAAATTATAACCGGTAATCATCATTCTATTATTGCATAAATCCCAATTTTGTCCAAATGTATATTAATCTGTATTCTCTATTTGTTTCAGACCTTTGACCTTTTGGCATCCATTCGCTTCATGGTCCAGACACCAGATCAAAGTGAGTAAACAACAACTTTTGTCACGTTTGTAATCGACTTGAAAGGAATGAATTAACCATTCAGAGCGATCTATCTTTATTAACTCCGTAGAATATCAGAAGCCATATCTATTATTCATTTACCAATTCGTTTTCTATCTGAATGTGAAGATGAGGTGGTGGAGGACGGGAGGGGTGAAATTTCGAATATCTGAGAGAGCGAGATGGAATCAAATCAAACAGGCAAATTGGGGATTATTTCCAAATCCCTTTATATTGGATTCCTCCCTTAATTGCAAATCAACCTCCCTTTCGATCCTTACGTGATTCTCTATTTATGTTCTAAATTACTCTGACTTTTTCTTCTCTTTACTCAATTTTTTTTTCTTTTTACTATTATTACTTTCGCTAGACGTTCTTTCTTCATTAAACTATTACTTTTTATAACTCATAAAAAATATCAACTTTAAAAAAATATTCTGGTAAAGTGTTAAAAAATAATTCTTTCAGAAAAATATTATAAATTTATATGCACAATATTTCTTTCGTTAGCCGGATAATTGAATTTTTGCCAAGTAATTTTAATTTTTCCAACAACGCAACAATTTTTTTTTTTAATTTTATTTTAATAGTCTTTTCGGCATCTTAGGCCATATCGACTTCAATTTATACTTATATTAATTACAGTATATATTGGGGTCCAGATATACGAATTTGTTTATGCCATTTGGTATCCAAATTCATTGGACTGCCTGGGGTTCCCCTCTTTGATTTTTAGATTATCAATATTGATATTTGTCAACATCTCTAAGCTCTCGGCCACGGGGGTTGGGAAGTATGCATTAAAAACGTAAACAATTAAGCTCGTATCTTGTTAGTATATTTAAATGGATCTGTACTAGATAACCTCCTTGAAGTTATAATCAAGTACTCTTATATCATTCAAGTTTGTCTTTTCGTTTTCTCCATTTAATTAAGTTAATCAAAATTCTTCAAAGATTTCGAAAATTAAATATCTTAAACCTCTAAACTCCCTCGCTCACAAGGTATTTTCACTCAAATAATAATAAATACATAAATAACATAAATAAAGCTTATTTTTTTCCTCTATTTTTTATTCAAAAAATCACTTTTAATTTTTAATAATGATGAAAAAAACTTTTTTTACAATTTTCCCATTGACATATTCATATATTATTTATGTATATATATGATACAATATTTACAATTTTCTCTTTTTGGTCTCTTTATAAGTTGAATGAAAATAATCAGATTTGCAAATATATAATAATTGTTTTAATATAATAATTCGATAAAATTACAAAATGGATAGACTTTCTAACACTCCGCCTATGAATTCAATTTAAAATTTAATTAAAACCGAACCATTAATGGAACAAAATTGTATGCCTAAATAGAAGTTATGGTTCTATAATTTTATTATATTATATTAGCCCCAAGGGAAATCGATAGGGTTGTAATTTCGGTAAAATCTACAGGCTACTGGTTTTTTATGTGTGTCTACTACTACTAGCTCCCTTTCCCCCAATAGGGTCTAGTCTAGGGTTCGATCGCTTGGCGGGCGCATGTCCCTCAGGATCCTCCTCCTCCAGTATCGCTTCTGACACCGATACCTTTACTGAGAGTGATATCGATGCCGGAATGGTTTGAGCCGATTGTTTGTGACAAACGCCTCCTGTACCCCCCATTAGCCTCGTCAAATAGTCTCTATGTTCCTTGGGAATTACAACATCTTTTCTCTTCTCTCTTTTTTTCCATGTAATAAATAGAAGTAGAGCGATTTTAAGAAATAGCAACGTCGATAATGTAAATTGCTTTGAAATTCTTGTCATTTTCTAAAATTGTTCTAAATAAGTACGCAATATATTCTCTAAATAGGACTGTTCAAATTGTTTTTGGCTTTAAATGATTTTTTGCACGAGTTTTTCTTTTTTTTTTGGTAATTTTGAAAATGAAAAAAAAAATTTAATTCGTTCGAGGGAGAGCAAGGTGGTAGACTACGATTTATGGAGGTGATGAAATCCCAGTTCTAACTCGAGTGGGGGTATATCCTGGGAATAGACAAATTTTCACCATTTACGCGATTTATTTGTGATTAATTGAATTGAGAGAGAAATTTACGTTAAATGTTCGTATTTTAGGTGAGATGCAGGCAGTTATATCCGAAATACAACAATTTTTTTTTAATTCTAAGGCCAAAAATATTCAATTGCTAACGTATCTTCCCACGAATTTTATAAGTTGAAATTTTTCTCAATTAAAAATTTGACTCTAAGGATCTGGACCCCTTCTGAAAGCTTTTTATTCCTTCTATCCCCTCCCCCTTCCCTATGTTGTCTTGAGTTTGGAATAATATGGTGTTGAGTAAAGAAATTTTCATAAGACAACCTATCAGTTACTGTATTTTATCTGAGATGAAACAGCTCTGAAAAAAATTTTAATTTTAATTATTACAACAATTAATCCTTAAGTTAAAGATAATTGGAGATTAATAATTAACATTTAATGTTAGTCTGAGAATCAAGTTGAAGAGGATTCATTCATGGAGAAATTTTATGTCAACATTTAAAACCCTGACTAACTGATATATTAAATTGAGTTAAATAAATCCTAGTTGTGCAATTCGATAGTTGATGTGTTTCTCACATCAGGTTATTTATAAATAAAACTTTCTTCTCAAATCTAGTGTCATTTTATGAGTAACATAAAAGACAAAACTTTTTTTTGTGGAATTGATTTTGATAAAAATCCGGGTTCGGGTCAAACCTTGTGGGAAAGGGATTTGTGCTGGTGGTCTATAAAAGCACCCCGGTCTGATGTTTTATGAGTATCGGAGGCGTCATATCCTTACCTATGAAGGATTTACCCTGAAGGGCAGTTTACCAGCGACTCGTAAAGGATCAGGGATCAGTAGAACCAACACCCAAACAGGATCCATCACTAGCGTCATATTTAATCAACTTAGTTGTTTGAACTCTGTCTCCCTCTATTTATTTGCAAAATAACTCACCTGTCTATCCTAGGGAAACAAACATTACATGTTGAAGAGCTAAATAGTGTATATTTTACAACATAAAACAAAAATGTAAAAAAGACATAAAATCTTTCTTGAGGATTATCTCGTTATTTATTTGTGACCCCTAAAGGCCTTAATTGCCATTAATTCCCTCTAGTGCTGACCGAGCTTTATTTTAACGCGATATGTTCATTCAGTCAACTAAAATCCCCTGATTTTAGTCAACTAGAATTACTCACTAGTAAAATCCAAGCACGAAATCGGTTAGCTGATATTCAAGTCACATATCCTTGAAAATTAGCCATCCAGAATATTGAGTTAGGAATTGGGTCATATCTCTAATAGAGTCCTATACTTTCTGATAAGAGTTATTGAAGTAGTAACACTAACTTTTTTTTCAGTATTAACATAATTTAGAAGCAAGTATTCCCAAACAAAAAATAAATTCTCTTTTAACTTTCTAAATATTATTTCAACAATTGTTCTTACGGTTTCATCATTCATTGTCAAGAAAGTATCACTGAATTAAGCGACTTGGGCTTATCTTTTGAGTCTTTTCGATCGATGTGTTATAATAATATTTCGGGAAAAATAATCAAGTTTTTGATTTTTTAGAACGAAGTTCTTTAACGAGGCTTACGCAGAGTGAATTGGAAGAAAATGTAAAGTTACAAAAACGCGTTCCTAACAAAAATACGTTCCCAGCGCCCGAGCGACGGCGGAGGAAGGCGAGATTAGCCGGCGGGAGTCTTGGCGAGGCCACGTCCAATTTCTCCTTCTCTTTATTTCCTTCTATCTACCATAGGCGGGAAAATGCTCGCCGAAGGCAAGCAAGAGGTTCCAGCGGGTGCACCTCCCTGGCTAGAGGGAAGGCGGGCTTTCCGTCTATTTAAATAATATTCTGAGAGAAAAGGCGTGAGGAACGTCGCTCCTGCCGGAAGTCCTACGACCCCACACGTTTGCTTTTTTTAATTCTATTTCACTCTTGATCAGTTTAATAAAAGGTTTAATCTTTTATGAATTCAAAATCCTCTTAAATTTTCCATTGTTTTGAAAATAAAAAAAATAGCGTCACTAAAACCACTGTAACTCAATGATAAACTTTTCTGATTGTTATGAAATTTTGACACGTAACTTCTAAAATTTGTTATTTGAAATGCTATCAGTTGGTTAGACCCGGGACATATTGATCGATGGGTTGTTATAATAATATTACGGGAAAAGTAATCAAAATTTTGATTTCTTTTTATTCTTTTTCACATAAATTAATAATAATAAATATTACAACAGGAAAGGGAAACAAGTCAAGTATAGCCCAAAATAAAAAAAGCCTCCTATTTTTACAATCCGACGAGACTTTTCGGGATATTTTTATTGACCCATCTTCAGTCCTTTAATTTTTTTACTGCCCCGGATACAATTTTAAAGGACTGAAGATAGGAAATAAAATTATTAATTATCAATGATTATGTCTCCGGGACAGTAACAACTTTAAAGGAGTGAAGATGGGACAATAAAATTATTTAATGTAGAAAATTGCTGTGTAGAATTCAATAACAGAAATGAAAAGGAATGCAGCCAGGTAGAGAGGCGTCTATTATTAAATAAAACTCCCTCTTCAGTGTAACTGAAGATGGCACTTCATAAAATTGGCTGAGTCATCTTGCAGCAAAGCAGTTTTATTTAATAATGGAGGCTCCCTACCTGGCTGCATGCCTCTTCATACAATAAAATTATCCCGTCTCAATGGATTGTAAAAATTGGAGTCTTTATTTTTGGCGGCACCTGCTACTTCTTCAGTTGTATGAACAAACAGCCACTGCCTTCATTGTTTTATAATAAATATCATGTTAATAATTAAATTAAAATTGTTTTGTTACACATATAAAAATTTTCATTATTATCTCTCGTCCCTCGGTTTCTATTTATGTCAAATTCGATACTTGAACACGCGGATATGAAGTCGACTTTATCATACTCCCACCGAATATAATTCATAATCTCAAGCTCTATTCATGTATTTCTATTAACATTAATAATAAAGTAACAAAAACAAATGAGGAGTCATGTTTTCATTAAGGTGGTGGGGGAAGGGGCCGAGTGTGTTGATAAACAAGAGCCGGGAGGTCGTCGACAGTTGTTTTTGTTTTCACTTCACTCTTGGTCGATACTATACCTTCATTTCAGATGCTCTTGTTTGTGCTGGCGAGTCTATTTAACCATTGACAGGTTTTTCTCACATGGATGCTCACCTCTCCATCTCTCTTTTTCGTTTTCATCCAAAATCCTCTTCCAATTTCACGGAGTTTCCACAATATAGAATTTAGATTGAGATAACTCACCATTTATTTACTGGATCAAATCAAAAACAGACTTAATGGAATAAATTTCACGAATCTAAAATAGAGAATTAGTTTTTTTTTTCTTTTATACTTTTTATAAAATGGAGTTGTAGATCCAAATTTTCATAATTTGTAATTTTGGAACATTATTATTATTATTATTATTATTATTATTATTATTATTATTATTATAGGAGTTTTTAATTTCCAGTATAGACCACATTTGTATTAATTATTTATTTAAAATATTGCGGTCTTTCCCTTGTTCTACCGGCTGGTTAGGCCAGATGGAAAAGATACCCCTCGCAGATGAAAGTGGGGGAGTTTTCACCTGGAGAGGACGTTTTGTCTGCTTCGCAAGATATAAGCAACGCAGTTGCTTATACGCTGAAAGAATCTTTTATTTTTTTATAGGAGAGGGTTCCTAAGATGCAACTCGATAATCGGAGAGTATCTGACTTCCACTGTATATTCGCCTGGGGAGATTTTGCAAGAAAGGGGGGTTTAATTTACCTGGATTGAGTCCGGGGTCGGTCGGATCACCATGCAGTCCAAGCTAGGCTATATTAAAAGGAAAGAAAACTTATACGAGCCGAACAGGTGTTGGTATTAATAATAAGATGGTTATAATTGGAGAAACATTTAATAATCTGGACGAATTGAAAATATTTTGTATAAATGTTTGCTACAGCAGGTTAATATTTGTTTAATATTTATATATGTTTTTAAGTGGATTAATTGATTAACTTGTAATGAGTAAAAAAATTATTTAAAGAGCTCTTAAAGGAGATATTACTGAAAGATTTTTAAATTACATGGACAAAACAATATTTATTTCCATTTGTTATTTTTTTAAATTATCAAGATAGATTTATTTATTTTTAATTACTTTATTTCTCTTTTGTGGTCTATACGTGATTAGTTTTTAATTTTAGCTTTGTTTTAGAAATATAAGAGGATTATTTTAATGTAGTTCAAAAAATTAAAAGTTTGATTTTCCTATACATGCATGTATGAAAATTAAATGTTAATTAAATACCTGAGCTCAATTAAAACACATATCTGGACACTAAAGCGCTTGCTCACGTGTTTTCTGCCCTTCATCCGATGCGGAGGAGACGGCTACCCATAAGACAGGAGGTGGGGATTCTTTCCAGCACAACAGGACGGAGGCGATGATAAAGCAGTTTTTTTGCAGACTCACAGATGATGATGATTAGAAGAGAGACATCGAGAAGCCACGGCGATTATAGACCCTTGTTGGCCCCGGAGTATGCCAGAGGCCTGGCGAGGTTTCGATTTGCAAGGATCACTCGCAGAGCAGAAGGCTTCGATGGTTGTTTAATACTCGACGCTTGTGTGTGCACAGCCCAACATCAGAATATGCAATCATACGGTTGGCGGTTGTATATCGAATAGATAAGGTTGGCCTTTGTATAACGATTGCTTCGGTTGGCCGGCAGATTACGAATGGTGCGGGTTGGCGGCTGTATAGCGAATGAATCTCTCTGAGGTCGCGTGCGTGTCTCCTCTCACTCCCCTTTTTCTCCCCACCTTCGGCTTTTTGATCCCCACCTGCCTGCTTCTGACAAGGGTAGCGCCGTGATTGGTTGTCCGGCGTGAGGGGTCGTCTCCAATCTTCTCTGGCAGTAGGGGAACAATTTTTTTTCACACACACACTCACAGATTTATTAAAAATAATATCAAATTTCTTCGACAATCCTTTAATTATTTTTATAACACAATGTAATTAAACAATAAAACTAATAAAGCTATTATACTAATATGAGAATATACAATTATTAAATATAACAAAACATTTTCAAGTTTAGAATTAATTATGAAATTGAATAATTAAAAATGTTTAATTAAATAAGAGTATTATTAATAAAAAAAAAAAATAAACAAACACCATAAGGCTCTGGGAGTTTGCATCCCCCCGTCAGAATTTTGCTGGTGGCACACTGGTTGCTAACCAGCAAATTTCTGACCACGCGGTATGAACAGATAACTATAAATCACTGTGGTTAAGATTTAAAAATTTGAAACATGGCCGCCCCGATTAATATCCTCCCCCGCACTCAACTCTGGCATAAGATTTCAATTTTCAAGCTTAGGGTTTTGGAGGAAGCAATAAAAAAAAAAATAATACTTAGTATAGCATGAATAATCAGTAGTGAGGACAACACTCATCAGATACCGAGCCACATCTCAGAAGTTTTCTCTTTCTTTTAACATATATATATATATAAATTTAAGATTTTCATATATTTTTTTTTTTTTTTTTTAAACAAACATACTACAATAAACCTGCACAACAGTTTTCATTATTCACAAAATTAATATAGATTATTAGACTTCAATTTCAATATTTTTATTAGGTATATATTCCTTATTATTTTTCCTACATTCTTCTATCAACAAACTGAACTTCGAGAGATTACTAACTTTACAAATATTATCAACTATTTACTATTTAAGAGGGCCCGTGCCCAGAGCACGACACCAAAGAGGCCGTCGCAACCCATTGAGAACTAAATGTTCTATGCGAACGTCACATCAGACGAGCAAAAGAAAAAAAATTTCAATATGTCTTATAATAAGAAGTGAAACTTCTACGTCAACTTGGGACCTCCAAAGCAGAAATGCTGGGCCTTTGGCTGACAAACCAATCCCTGTTGAATGCACAGAGACTCACACCTAAACCACGAAGCAAATATTCTTTTCCTATGACATGCAGTGACCTCTGGAATATATATATATTTTTTAAAGGGGGCGGGAACTCAAAGAAAGGCCTTAAATCTATCCGGCTTACATCTCATGCGGTAGTCAGGTGCTTTCTTGAGACCCTAAAAGAGGGGTGGGACACCAGGAAGGGCCTTAATTCTGTCGTCTTACCTTCTGCGACAGTCAGGTGCCTTCTGGAACCCGAATTGCAATTAATTAATGGGGGTTGAGGTATGCAAAGGAGAAAGATATATTCAAGAAATTACATTTGAGTTTGTACACCCTTAAGGGTTTTGATTCACAACTACTTGGCTTACATAGCCACCTCGAACGTTCCTTGACAAAGCTAATTCCTACGGACAAAATTCATCTATTCTTAAGTTCATCATAAAAATAACTAAATTCGACTTACTATAACAAAAAGCTACTCTACTGATTACTACAACACCTCTGATCTCGAACGAGGGCAACTGGCCCGTTGATTATATAAAAAATTGAAATAAGGAGCCATACTGGACTCAGGAAAAATCAAATCTTGGTTTTTTTTTTTTTTTTTTTTTTTTATATATATATTTTTTCTAAAAGCAAAAATAGTTATACATTATATCATTGATTTTATATATATTTTTTTTTTTATCTTATATCTTACTCAAAGCTGCAAACCAAAATTAATTCAAATTAAGCGATTTAATTATTTACCACACAAGGCTATTGAAGACTAATAATTTATTTCAACACTACTCAACTCAACATTTTACTAATCACCTCACACAACAAAATAAAAACTTCAACTATGACAGTATGTTTATAGATATATATATATATATGATTATTATTATTCTTATTCAGAAAAAAAATTTTTTTTTTATATAGCCTCCCCACTACACAACATATTCAAATTCAAACCAATTGACATTTATTTATTTTTTTTTTTTTTTTTTAATATCGATAACTAATTCGACATTCATTTCCTTTATACTATTCTAACAAAATATCATTATTACAAAACTCTAACATCAATATCAGATTACTACCAAAACAACAACAAAGAGAGCTAGCTTACTACAAAAAATCTCCTTCATTCAAATCTATATTCGGAATACAAGACTAACATTACAACTACAAATTCTATTTTCTTTTATTTGAGAAATTCGAATAACATCTATTTATATCCACAACTATACATAAAAATCTATACTTACATAGCTATAATTATACCTAAATCTATATATATATATCTATACTTTATTTTAAACTGACCAAAACCTCTCGACAGAATATTTGTATACACAGTTACAAAAAAAAAACAAATTTTCTTCTAAACACTATTGCCAGTTACTCGAAATGAATCACAAAAAAAAAAAATAAATGAACCAACAGAGTAGCACCTGAAAAAGCCTACACAAAACTTCCTTCTCATGAATTCATAACTGCGAGGCTCCCCCCAATGCTACAGCTGGCTCACGACCACAAAACAGTTTACTAATACAACCGAATAAAACAAAAACAACAAAACAACACACTGAAAGCCTACAAGATAGAAAAACAAAGGTTCTACGAACTAATCTATATAGAGCACCCTTAACAAAAAAAAATGAAATGAAAATGAGAGGAAGGAAGTCAAAGAGAGCCCACTTTAGCCTCAGCGCCAAACCCAGGGAAGTTGATTTGGGGAAAATTAATTTTGAGGCCCGCTTACAACCCAAAAATTGACCCTCGGGCCGGAACCACCGCGGCCAGTCTCGCTAAGCGAATTTACTCATGTGCATCATTATTATTACCAGAGTTGGGGATCGGCACCCCAAACACCTGGAGAAAGGCTGATGGTAGAGAGGCCACTGGCATCTACTCAAACAGACTTATAAAAAAAAAAAACGAATTCTGTATTCGCTTAAAGGTTTTTTTTTTTGTTTTGAATACCCATCAAACAAAAAAAATAACTTAAAAAAACAACAAGGGCGGAATAGCAAAGAGGTTGGTGGTCTATTTTTTCCAGGTCCCCCCCCAAATAAAAAAAAAATAAAAAAAAGATTTACAAAAACCAAAAAAAAAAAACTCTCTCGATACACACTGACCTAGCCGGTGAGATTTTGAACATAGTTCAAAAAAAAAAAAAAGACATAAGCAAGTTAAAAGAAAAAGGACATAATTGGGGTATGGCACAATTGACTTTACGAGTATTGGACAGCAAATAGTCATAGTGATAATATATATATATACAGACATAAAAAAAAAATAAAAAAAAATAAAATTGTGGGTGAATTCAGCCCCCGATATCCACATTATCGGTTTCAGAGGAAAAATCTCTGGAACTCGGGCGATGCTTTTACATGTGAACCGACCAAGGCTGCTCCTCCGTAGTAACCAGAACAGACTCTCCTCGTTCCGAGACTACAATACAGGAATCAGCCGTGGTTTGAGCCGAAACCAAGGGCGCCGTATTGGCACAATGGTTCGAGCCACTTTTATAGCTCTCATGTAAAACATCGCGAGAATTTAATGAATTGGAACTTTCAAAATTTTCAATTTGCGGAATATTTGCATTTATATTTATAGAGAAATGGGCTAGGTACGACCAACTAGGACGAAAATTCGACGAAATTTGACTAGTAGATTTCAATGCGATTGGGGCATGAGACTTATTTACTGGATTTTGCTGTGTTACATTTACAGGATTGTTCTTATTAATAACTACCGACCTATTAAACGACAACGGAATATTTTCTAAACTATTACGGACTGAGTCCACTGCGAGATCGCCCGTCACAGGCGTTGGGTTCAAGAGGGCCTCATTAAGAGGGGCGAAGGCACCTGTTCGAGGGCCAGTCTCGGCCGGCGACTGCTTACAAATTTCCCCTGGAACTGGCACCGCATCGCAATTCTTGACCACAACGGCGGACGTCGGCACTGCAGTAGTCAATTCCGGACTCAAATTTTCTACCAAAAGACGACCAGTAGACTCTGATTCACGATCAACAGCTGTTGATGAAGAAATCACGCAACGACCTTCAGCCACAGACGGGCTCGGCGACGGCGTTGGCGGCGTTATCAGCAACACTGGGACAAATGTTACAAGTCAAATTAGAATCTGAGTGTTCAAAACTATTACTAGAGATGGAATTATTAACAGGCGGGATTTGAGCAAGAAGGCGGGGCAACCCGTTTATCCCCTTCGATTCCGAAGAATCGTTGCTCGCCGGAGACGGAAAGATGGTGGTATTAGAAGACGGGATTTGAGCAAGAAGGCGAGGAAACCCGTTTATCCCCTTCGATTCCGAAGAATCGTTGCTCGCCGGAGACGGAAAGATGGTGGTATTAGAGTACGGGATTTGAGCAAGAAGGCGAGGAAACCCGTTTATCCTCTTCGATTCCGAAGAATCGTTGCTCGCCGGAGACGGATCATGACCAATATTTTCTATCTCTAAAATTTCTTCTAAATTTTCAATTTTTTCTATTTGATGAATTTTTCCTATATTATTAATTGTTTCTAATTTTGTAATTATTTCTTGATTATCAATTTTTTCTATACTATGAACTATTTCTTTCATCAATTTTTCTAAACTATCAATTTTCCACTTCTTCACTCATTTCTATATTCTCAATTTTTTCTATATTATTAATTTTTTCTACTATCTTATCAATTTTTTCTAGACTATTAATTTTTTGTTCTGTATTATCAAATTTTCCTATACTATCAATTTTTTCTATCCTATTAATTTGTTCTAAATTTTCAATTTTTTCTATTTGATTAATTTTTTTTCTATATTATCAATTTTTTCTATGTGATTAATTTTTTCTAAATTTTCAATTTTGGGTATTTCAAATTTATTAATTTTTTGTTCTATATCAAATGTAGGTATTTCGGACTGTAATTCGTTTTTATTAAAATTTGGTTGGCACTGTGCTTGGAAAATTTTCACTTCGTTTTGAACTTCCAGTTGTAAGTTATCAATTTTAGTACTAAGTCGTTTCATACGCTCCGTTATCAATTTTATCTCATTTTTTGGTTAAGTTGTTCCTGCATTTGTTGCAAGTACTGGCAAGAGGACCTCTAACGTAAGTGGAGAAGCTGCGGTGTGTTGGCAGAGTCAAGGAAAGGGTCACGTCCGGGCTGAGACGGCCCGTGGTGTACTGTGGTCTCTAGAGGTGTTATAGGAGGCATGATAAAGGGAGAATTTAATTTACAATAACAATTCACAATTACTCGTTTATTCTAACCTAAAACGAGAATTAGAGAAATGATTTGTTTTGATTTTAATTCCTTGTAGCAAGTTAAATGAGAGAGAAAGAGAGAAAAATTAAACGTTATTAAGTTGTTTTTTTTTTGTATAGAAATTTAAATAAATGTAAAATTAAAAGTGATGAATTTATTCTCTTATTGAAGTAAAATTTTAAAGAGACAAAAAAAATTAATTTTATCTTTAATTTCTTTTGTGATTTAAATAATTGTCAATTTTATTTAGAAAATGAATTTATTAAAACGGATTAAATATCTAATAATCAAAAGAAATTCCTCAACTATGAATCTGACACCAACTAATTAAAAACAATTTATTTTTATTATTTATTTTGTGTACAGGCAATTCCATAAAATTGACACCCTTTGTCCTTGAACGATTTAGTCAGCAACTTTAATACTTTATAGAAAAAAACGACCACTAGCACCACAAACACAAAAACAATCTAACGATTTTTTAAAGACAACTATTCGACTTGACCTCCTGACGACTTTATCCTGACCGACAAAACTTACAGACTCTCTTCCCCCCGTGCTTTTTCCTATGAGATACAACAAAATTCTCAAGTTAATAAAAAAAATATTATCTATTTTTTTTTTATTAACTTTTCATCCCAGCTACCGAGGCCATGCGGTCTTTCCCTTGTTCTACCGGCTGGTTAGGCCAGATGGAAAAGATACCCCTCGCAGATGAAAGTGGGGGAGTTTTCACCTGGAGAGGACGTTTTGTCTGCTTCGCAAGATATAAGCAACGCAGTTGCTTATACGCTGAA